>NW_004624810.1:173971-195069 GCF_000247695.1 Heterocephalus glaber
ATGTTTCTCTAGTGAGCATTGATTGATACACCATGCTTTAGAAATACTACAGTGTACTTATAAATATTTCATGGGTTATATAAAAAGACAAAAGCTGTATGAGAATAAAAGTACTATATATTATAAATGGAGGAAGATGATAGCTCAGTAAGATCCTACAGCAGTCAACTCCTCACAGACACTCCAGTTGGAACAGCTAATCATGAACCAAACTACCTTTACAGGAGTTAAGGAAGCCAGATGAGAGAGGAGAGATCACAGTGCTTGGTTTTAATTGCTGTCTCTCTCTCTCTCTCTCCTTCTGTATTGGGATCAGACTCAAAGACTCATGCATGCTAGGCAAGTGATCTACCATTAAGCTGCATCCCTAGCCCTTGGTTTAGTATAAGGAGACAACACTAATTTAAGAAGACAAGGAGAAAAGAGTTGCCCTGTCACCCTTCCTCCAACTTTAAGCAGTGTGAAAGGAGACATCTACCACTTGTGTGTGTTTTGGTTGTGGTGGTGAGAAGGATAGAGGGGACTAGGCCTTTGGCTTGAAACCCACTACTGTGAAACCTAGTGCTGGGCCAAGTACAAAAACCCTAGCCCAGACTCATACCTGTGGGTAGAACCATTGGCACTACATTAGCTAGGTGGCTGACATCCTTCCTCATCCTTGGACAGCATGAAGGGGAGGAAGTATCCATTCACTGAGAGACAGGCATGAAAGATAGCATAAGACTTTGCTTTAGAGCTCAGTGCTAGGCTCACTGCAGTGAGACCCAGTACAATACAGAAGCCAAAGGCCCCATAACCAGACCGGAGCTCACATACAGAGCCTCTGGACCTGCCCCATTCTCAGTGGTGAGGTAGATTTGAGTTTTGACCCACATCAATGCCAACGTTGGAGTGGACTGAAGCCCCTCTGCCCAACAGTGTAGGTCTTTGTGACTGTGAGGCTCAGGTGTGAACCATCTTATCATTGGCCAAGGTAGCCAAGGACTACCTTCACTAACACTGCCCAACATTAGCAAAATTCATTTGCTGAGTGTAGGACAGGGAAATTAACATAGGATATTTCCTTGGAACTCAGCTCTAGGCTAGGGAAACATAACAGTGGGCAGATCCTAATGGACCCCATTTCCAGGCCTGTACCCATAGATGATGCCTCTGGAACAGCTCTGTTGTATCAGACAGACATGTGACTTCAGTCTGTTGAACCTTTATTCCATTCAGCATTAAAAGAAGTCTTGGGCCATGAATCTACCTTAGCAGTAGCCAGCCCATGGCAGTGAGGATCTTGATCCTACCCTGTGGTGTGCTGGTTTTCCTGTCCTATGGGATTAGGGTATAAAACATATTTGTGGAATTGGTGGTTTTTATTAAAAAGAAGAAATTCTGAAAATCAATGGTTTGTAGTCCATCTGGGAAACTAGAACAATGAAAACATAAATGAGCCGGGGATTTAGCTCAGTGGTTTTACCGCCTGCTGCACAAGTGCAAGGACCCAAGTTCGATCCCCGGTAACAAACAAAACAAAACAAAACAAAAAAGCTACATGAAGAAGTGATAAAATTGAAGACAAAAATTACTGAAGTTATAAACCCCTAAAGTCACAGATCAGAATAATCCAAAACTAGTAATTTGAAAGAATTAATTAAATGGACAAACCCTTAGCAGTACTGATCCAGAAAATAGGAAAAGTATTTGGAATTTTTTTGAAAGAGAAAAATGTAAGAAATATATTTGTTATATATGGATCTATATAAAAGAAAGGATTAAGTACAAATAAAATTTAAAAATTAAAATTTTTTAAAAGTATAAATGAACTCTATGAGCAACTGTGTGAGAATATATTTGAGACATTAAAAGAAATGGATTCTTTCTGAGGAAAAATGTTACCAAGTTGACATAAGAATGAAATGGGTAACTACTAAAAGCTGGAATTCATAATTCAGTTTCCTTTCTCTCAAAGATATAAAGTCTGGATGGTTTTTCAGGCTAATTTTACTTAATCTTCAAATTACAGAAATTCTTGTTTTATTTATACTCATTCAGTGACTAGAAGAATAAAATTTACCGAACTCAGCTTATAAACTATACCTATGATGTAAAAACCAAACAAGGACAATAAAGGCAATATAAATTATAGATAAAATTCTCTTTTAATCATAGATTAAAATTAAATTAAAATTAAAACATAAAAATTAGCAAATCAAAATTCAGTCATATGTAAAAATTACATTATAATATAGAATTTATCCAAGGAATGAAAGTATTCTCAATTACAAAAGATTTATTGATTTTATGTATCATGCTAGAAAAAAATTGGGGGAACCCAATTCTCATTTCTGCATATCTTGCAGGCACAGATGGCTGTTTTTTCAGGACTCACTTTTTAAGTTGTGTCTATAGTGAACTGTCTTAGTAGCGTGTCTCCCTCTGGAACAGAAAGCAGGTAAGCTTTAATGTCTCCTTCTGCAACAGAGGGCAGGCTTAGAGACAATTTTGAGATTTGGGCTCTGTAAACGCAGAACTCCTCTCTTGTTATGCAACCTGCAGCCTCTACAGGCATCCACGCCGGCCAGTGCGCCTTTTCTTTCCCCTTGAAACTGAGGGGCACGGAGGACTGACACAAATACTTTGAAGCACATGCTTCTTGCTGTGCCATGGGTAAAAGTCTTTTGACTCTGACTTCTGAGCCTCACATCTTCTGCCAGCATCCATGAAATTATGACAAGTTAACCTGATAATCTACAAGTAATGTAAAATCGCACATCCTTCATAGTTCTTGACAAAACATGAGACTTTCATCCATAGCTACAGAAATTGCATTTGGCAAAATTCAGAATTCATTCATGATAAAAATTTTTTTTAGCAAATTAGGAATCAAAACAAACTACCTTATCACGCTAAAGCATATATCTAAAACCTATAGTAAACATATTTAATGTTCAGTTTTTCATATTATTTCTATTTAGATTTGGATCAAGGCAAAGGATTCTGCTATTATTATTTAAGCTTATATTGCGGATCTTAGACAATGAAGTAAGAAAGGACAAAGCAATTAGAGGCATAAGGAGTAAGAGGAAAGATGAAACTGACATGAAGGAGAAAAAATTCAAGGAAATCTGTAGGCAGACTAATAAACCAAATAAGAATATTCAACAAGTAAACTGGGCTTATATACAGTCTTCGAGGAGCATGAAAGATGGAAATCAGCTTTTCCCTGAACCTACACTTCTACACGAGAGGATTCAAACATTTTAGCTATTATAACGTCTCTTTTTAAATACATCCAAATTTAGTAGGAAAAGTGAAGATCTTAGCAAAGGTCTCTTATATTATAGAGGTGCATTATACTTATGTGGCTTGTGTGACAGGTTAGAATTTTATCTCAAGTGAAAGATGATGTCTGAAAACCATTGTTCAAAGGCATTATGATCCTAATGGATCAGTTAGGAAGTCTGGGAAAATAAAAAAGTAGTGGCTAAATTTTTCTCTACCACTTTTCAAAGAATTATTTATCTGCCCTAACATGATTTAGATTCAAGTCTTGTAGAGACTAATGGAACACATTCCATGCCTTTAATCTGCCAGTATAAGCAGTTTATCTTGAAAAATTAGAATTCTACCATAAGGTAAAAGTTCAAACAGTCTTTATAATCATTATAGTAAGACTTAGCCTTTATTAAGAAATACAAGGTATTGGGGGAATTGTAGTTTTGTGTGACAATTTACCAAGTCTTCATTCATTCTCTTAGGTAGAAAATTCATTTGTAAAATAATTTTGGTGAGAAATTTCAGTGGTATATAGATATTTTTCCTGGTTAACAGTTATTTTTGGCTGGATTTTATAGGACATACAGAAAGGTTTTCTTCCCGAACCATTGACAGTAATATACAGATTGACTTCCTAAAAATCCTTTCTATAATGGCCAGGCCAGTTACATGTCCAAGGCAACCATGTGTAAAATAGCTTTATTTATCTTAAGGGCTGCCAATTCTTCTGGCTGGCTGGGGGTCCTTTCAGCTTTTAAGATAGTTACTAATAAGTTCTAGCACTGGATAGAGGCCAAGTGAAAGACCTGCCTCTTTATTTTCTTGCATTATTAGTCCTTCCCTGGAGGTAGGGAGGGTAAGAGTAGAGAGTGTATAATGAATGGCTATGCTCTGATTGTTGTTATTTTTTCTTTCCATTCCTTTTCTCTCTCTTTAATTTGAATCTTTACTTGAACCTTGGAAAAGAGCTTAAAGTAATATTGGATGGTACCTTCTGTTCTAGTAGATATTTGCTTGTTTATATGTCATGAAAAAATTTATAATATTTTTGTTTCCTTCATAAAACTTTAGATACTTTGTGGTCAGTTGAAATTTTAAAATTCAGAGCATTTTTTCAGAACTGGAAAGATTTCTTTCTTCCAGAAACTTTTGCTTCATTTTTATTTTTTTTTGGTACCAGGGGATCAAACTTGGGACCTTGCGCTTGTGAGGCAGACAGTGGAACTACTGAACTAAATCCCCAGCCCACTTTTGCTTCTTTTTAAAAAAATAAGCTACAATAGACAACTATAACCTTTATGGTTTTGTACTTTCTTTCTTCTTGTTTTTTCTCCCCACAAACAGCTGGTCTGTTTTGAGATCATTCCTCTTGGAATTTAACTCTCAGTGAATTCCACATATGTATACCTTTTCCCTCAACTTTTTAAAATTCTCTCTTTGGTTCTTCTGATCAACTGATTTAAAAAAATCTTAAAATGTTCCCTCACATTCATTTTCCTATGTTCATTCTCATGGTATGTGAGAAAATTAATTAATGTGTAATTTTTATATAATCAATTTTGTGGTGATTGAAATGCTAAATATAGTTACTGAAGTTCTGCTGATATGGGCCAAACTCCACAGCAGGTGTGAAAGCCACACAGGTGAACCTGGCAGAGTCTCAGCCCCGTGGATGCACTAGTCCATCGGGCAAACTCAGAGCTAGGGAGCTGGGAGCTGGGCTTTGCACCCAGCCTAAGAGTGTGGGGAACATTTTATGGAGGGTTGCATATCAGTGGTGTTGTAAAGGACAAGTGATTATTTAAGTAGGAGGGAAGAGTTGGGTAGGAAGTGCTCCGGGCAGCGGATCATCTTGAGCAAAGTACTGAGAGATACTTGAGATTTGAGGCCTGGCATCCACTGTGGTCTTGCAGATTCTAGGGGACGTGAGGTGAAGCCACAGAACCAGAGGAGAGCCAGCGGCTTAAATTCTGTCTGCATGAAATGATTCTCAAACTTTGCGGCATATCTATATTTTTACCATCGACACAATATTCACAAGTGCTGAGCCAGGAACATCACATGACATTAGAAGGACAGGGTGTCCTTGATGGAGTAAATGTGAAACCTACCCTTTCTTCAGGATTTTCTTTGGGAAATAGTCATGCTTCTTGGAGGGAGAAAAAAAAAGAATTTTCAGATAGTTATCAAAATTTAAAGGTAGACAAGAAAGATGTTCCATTTTTTAGTACAGGTAGATCACTAGATGTTATTCTCATTTAATACTGAATATATTTCTTGCTTTAAGAAGCTTTATCCAGGGTAATCTTTGTAAAAAAATTCCCTCAAAGGTAAAGTGATCTACCCAACATAATTTCAAGGAAAAGTTTTTGATTACACACTGAAATTTTATCCCTGTATATTTTTGCGAATTGTATTATTTATTTTTGTGATATTTATTATTTTTAGAACCTGAAATCAGTATCTAGGAATTAGGAATACTCTAAACTTTGGCTTCACTTGTAGCCTTTGGCCAAATCTGCTATTCGTTTTTTGCTTTGATGTCAGAGTTTTAAGGGTGAAGGGTTGTATGCCTATCTCCACAGCACTTTGGGCATTTTTGATTTGATGATCAGGTGGCTGCCTTGGATAACATAATATCTAAATATGTAACAATGTCAATAACGTGAAGGCTTTTGAGATTGGTGATTAATGTTTTAATATTCAATTTTATGTAAAAGTTAACAACTTAGATGTAGCTTGTTGAAAGTATCCTTATATACTTTAAGTGTTGAACTATCAGTAATTTGAAGTGTAAAGTAAAATATGTCATAAGTTTAAAATTATTTGAAATCTTTTTAGTACTTGAGTAGAGGAAACACAGATTATTGATATGAATTTTATAAGTATGATAGCTAAATAGGTTTTTAGGAAGAAAATTAAATCCTTTTTGATACAAGAGACAAAAAATTATAGTATAAGACAAATATTAGGAATTATAATTCTAATCATTGAGGTACTTAAATGTATATTTAAGTACTATCTTTAAATAATATGATTTTTAATATTTAATATTTAGTTATTCTAATATTCCAGAAATTCATTTTTTCATGGGAATATTCAGTTTTGACTAATATTGATTTTAATACTCAGTCATTTGATATTTGGGCAAAATATGTATTTGATTCTCCTTATTAAGGAATATAATTAATCCCATTTAATAATACCATACTTATTTGATATAAATATGGAGTTTATGGCTCAACTTTTATTTATTTATTTATTTATTTATTTATTTATTTGAGACAAGGTCCCACTGTGTAGTTCGGACTGGCCTTTTAATCACTATGTAGCCCAGGCTGGCTTTGAACTCATGACGATCCTCCTGTTTTAGCCTCCCAAGTACTAAGATTACAAGCATGGGCCACCACGCTGGGTTTTGGAAGCTCAACTTTCAAATGCTATCCATCAGCAAACTAGGCCATGAATTGTGAGTTTGCTCATGTCTGTCATCATAGAAGCTCTGCAATGGGAATTTAACAGGCAAGGATACTGGGTCTCAGAGAGATAGGTGCTTTACTCAATTACATACCCTATGTAAATAACATAGATACATACTCTATGTAAATTAGATCCACATCCAAATCTCTTAGATTCCAAAATTTGTATTCTTTATTATACTGCATCCATCCTCTATATACTGTATGTCTATTAATGTTAGACATTGATGTATTAATATCATGCTACACTCAGAACAAAGACCATGTCTTGTTTATCTGAGCATACCTAGTATCTAGCACAATGTTTGTCACATAGTAGATGCTTATTAAATTGTTGAATAGGTGAATATATTTATATATTCCTGTTATATATGCATGTTATAGGTGAGTATACTGAGACTCCAAGAGACTGTTATGTGGAACTTTACATTATCTGTTATTAGCAGTGGAGTGTTGGTATTTAGAATCTAAGCCCACACATTCCTTATACTCATGTGCTACCTGTGATGCTAATGTGATAACTTTAATGTAAATGAGTGAGGCTAATAAATACTTCCTATGATCACAGCACTAATCTGATTCTTAAAATTGGTAAATTTTTACTAGCACATGTTTGCAGTGCACAGTGATTACACGTACATAACGCATCTTAATCCTTTTTACTTCCCTCCCCTCCACCCCTCCCTCCATCTCTTGGTCCCCTTGCCATTCACAAAAGATCTACCTGAGTTAATTAAACAAAATCAGAATTTAGTTTTGGAAACAAACATTTGTCGATTTTCTGCTTTCTTTTGTGTCTCTTTTTAGACAATCTACCTTAATAGGTTGAAGTATTTTCATCTCAATAGTGTCATTAACTAGGCACAGGGCCTGGTCCATCTATGGAGGTGCTTCTTGCTTTGAGTGAATTCTACAATCAGCCTATTTTTGCTCAAACCACCCCAAATAATTAGTTTCATGGGATGTTGCCTGGTTGGCCTTTTCACACTCCCATCTCTTCATTCCTAGCATCTCTGGGAATGCTTGTCATACAGAATAGGTACAATTAGGATAAAATAACATTTGTGCAATACTTGATGTATTCATTTAAATCTCTCTACAGCCTTGTCTCTGATTTTAGGTTTTTCTGACCATCAACATGACAGCTAATGATAGGAAGTAATTCTACTCAGATTCCTCGCTGGTCTGGACCATGTCCACAAGTTCTGTGTCTCACTCTTTTAGGTTAGGTTTGTCCAATGTCCCTTCTCTCCTTCTCCTCCAGCAAAAGACCATGCCAGTCTATGCTCTACACCTGTGCTGTCCCGAAGTGTAGCCACAGACCACACATGGCTTTCAAGTGTTTGAAATATGGCAACTCTAAGCTGAGATGTGCTGTAAGTGTAAAACACACACTGGATTTTGAAGACTTGATGTGAAAAGAGAAGAATGTAAAACATTGCATTAATAATTTTTTCTATTGATTAAATGTTGAAATGATGTATTAAGTTAAATACATTGTATTATTAAAATTTATTTTCACTTATCTTTTTAAAAAAATAATGAAGCTAGTAGAAAAATTTAAATGGTGTTTGTGGTTCTCCTTTCATTTCTCTGGAGCTGCACTGGTTTGGGCAGTTCTTCCCCCTCTTGGATTCTAGCAGCCTTGTCTTCCTTATGCCTTCAGCCCTGAGCGTAGGGGCAGTTTTGCTGCTGCAGACCTGGGTTCCTGTGCTCTGCTTCGCAGTTTCCCATATCTTGTCCCTCCATAATTTTGTGATTAGTCATTTTTTTTCTTAACTAGTCCTTCCGGGTGTTATGCCTAAAAATTCTATTTCTTTTTGAGATCCTAACTGATACAATGACTATCTGACATGGTCTGGAAGAGGATCAAGTTACTCAAGACCTCCACCTTGGACTGTAGAAATCACTGAAACAAAACATCATTTATCTACTCTATCCGATTTAAAATAACTAGAAAAAGTCTTACTGGAAAGGATATTTATTATTGTTGTCCACACTGTTGTGCCCCTCTTCAGTTGGCATATTGATTAAACCTTTACCTTAAATTGAAATAGAAAGATGTGAAACTGGTATTTTGTTGTACAAAAAGCCAGCGACTTAGTTCTCTGCATGTATAAAACCTCCTTTGGTACTTAGCCACTAATATTTAAGACACCGATAAAGTCAAGAAAATGGTTTTGGAGATAGTAAAATAATAGCAATAGTACTAATAACAATAATTATGAAAGCACTTTGGTTTATATGACATATTTCTGCTCTTTCTAATACAGATCAAAGTGTGAGTTGCAGTAAGCATAAATATAATATGAAAAACAGGATGGAAAGTTGGTATAAATTAAATTATTTCTCTACTCCTCCCTCCAGAAACAATAACAACCCATCTTCTATTTTATTTTTTAAAGAAATAATGGGCATTTGTGATTTAGCTCCCAAGAGGAGATTAAGAATTGTGATTCCAGTTGCCTCAATGCATACTCCTTCAAATACTTCTCAATTTGTTTTAATCACAATAAAATTTTCCACAGACACCTTTTTTGTAGGCAAATACTTTTTTCTATGGGAGAGAAAGTTCTAGATGTGAAAATGTCTTGTATTTGTGTGGGCTGGTCAGGTCTCAGAGTTTGAGGGCAGGCCATACATGCAGGAGGCCAGGCTGGTTGAGCCCTCAGCCCTTCACACTGCTCACATCTGTTAACTAGATTAGAGTAGCTCCGGGTTTACACAATTAAGACCCACATGTGTGAAGAAAAGGTTAACTGTTTAAAAAATATTTTTTTAACTTTCCCTGCCATGAGGACAGTTCTCTTTCTCTCCTTCCTCCTCCTTTCTTCTCTTCCTTCTATTTTTCTTCCTTATTTCAGCAAAACAACTCCTGGAATTTTTTACTTTTTTTGAGACAGGGTCTTGGTTTGTAATTCAGGCTGGCCTTGAACTCACTATGTAGCCCAGGCTGGTCTGGAACTCATGCTTATCCTCCTATGTCAGTTTACAGATCTCTGGGATTACAGGTGTGCTCCACCATGCCCAGCGATCTTCTGGAATATGGTTGGGCAGGAGCAATTTTCACATTTATAAATGAAGAATCTTAGGTTAGAAAGTTGAAGTGAGATCATTGAAGGTCACAGGAAAAGAAAAAGTAATTGTTGGCTAGATGCACATCCAGATTTTCTGTCCTGTTCAGTGCACTTGGCAGGTCACCAAAATACATTCATCTCTGGAGTGATGGTGATCAGTGTGAAATGGGGTCTCAAGGAAGATATTGGTAAATGATAGTACCACAACTGATTGAGCACAATCACAAGTCAGGCACTTAATTGCTTTTCTTGTAGAGTATAAGATAACCTATTGAAGGTATCTGCCATGTTAGGCTTTCCTCTTCTGAAAAGACAAAGTCCTCTCTTCTTGGAACAGGCATCACGCATCACCCATTGATGCAAGCAGAGCTGATTGGATTAGAAGCTGGATTAGAACTATTGGGGGAACTCTAACTAGGTGGGATTCTCTCTACTGCTTGATGAATGACTAATTCAGTCAGATAGTTTAGAGAATTTATACAATAAACCACGACCTGTAGTAGAAAAACTCACAAAAATAAAGTAGTAAGAAGAAACCATGAAGTAGAGAGAAGCAGACACAGTGAAGCGATTGGGCAGGAGATTGGAGAAGTGGAGTCGAAATTTCTGACTTACTGGTGGTGCTACTCCAAGAACCCATACTATTTGACTCTATCTCTGTATTCAATGACCTCATGTTTGGTAGGTTGAGACTAGCCACAGGGGGAATTTTTACCCAACAGAAATTGGGTGGCTTGCTGCCAGGCATGGTGGTGCATGCCTGTAATGCCAGCACTTGGGAGGCTGAGGCAGGAGGATTGCTGCAAGTTCAAGGCCAGCCTGGGATGCATAGTGAGTTCAAGGCCAGCCTGAACTATATAGCCAGACCCTGTCTCAAAAAAACCCAAAAAGGACTGGGGTATAGCTCAGCGGCACAGCACCTGCCTGGCAAGCCCAAGGTCCTGAGTTCAATTCCTGGTACACAAAAAAGAAAAGGATAGCTTAATTTTGGCTGTGGTGAGAATTTTTATTCAATGAAAATTGGACAAAGCAGAAAATCAAGGCACCCATCTCACAGACCTGTTGTTAAAGACTTGTTAGCACACCACTATGCAGAGCACCCGAGTGACCTGTAATGGATGCCTGTTACGGTTGTGTCCAGATGTTCCCCCAAGTCCTCATGCACTCATAGTTGGGGCTTTTCAAAGGTGGCTGGATCTAGGGTGTGTGATGCTGGGATTAAGGATGTGTGGTACTAAAATAGTCTGCTGATTGGTTTAGAATAGTCTGGGTGTGGATAATGGGAAGGCCTACCCTGGGTGTGGGTGGCCCCACCCAAAGGGCAGGTAGTTTGGATGGGATAAAAGAGAAAGGTGCGTTGTTTGCTGCTCGCTGCCTTCTGCTTGCCATGTAAAGGGCTGTTTCTCCTCGGCCACACCATTCTGCCTTGGAAGCACCCAACCTATGGACTGAAACCTCTACAAACTGTGAGTTGAATAAACCTGTCCTCTTTTAACTTTGGGTGTAGGGTATTTTGTCTCAGTACTAGCACACATACAAAGGCGCGCCAGTCTCGTGAGCCGTGTGGACATTATCTAACCTTCTGCCTCCCACTTAAAGTAGCCTAAGTATCTCTTTTTAAAGCTCAAGAGTGTTTAACAGTCTTCATGATGCTAAGCAGCTGTTCTAGCTGATATTTACACCTGAATTGATTGTCTTGGCACCATTTTCACCTGGGGGCACCCACCTTTTGTAAATTCAGTATGGATATATTTGTATCCTGATCTGGTTAGGATACTCACAAGATTTCCTTTGTCAAGTATAAAAGCCAGCAGGCATTTGTTTTTGAAGGATCAGTGTTAGCAAGATTCTCCCTGTGTTTATTTTGCATCTTGTGTTTATCTGCATCTTGTGAGATAGCTTTCAGCATGCCAACTAGATTTCTGGGTTTGTTTCTGATAATCGTTATGACAGAAAAAAAATGACAGAGCTGTGTTGGTGGATTTGGGGATCACATATTGCATGGAGAAAACCATGGCTGTCATTTTCAGTCAGTCTGCAGGTCTTCCCCTCTGTAAGGGCTTCTTCCTTTTCTCTACTGTGTGTAGTCTGTGCACTCCATCTGTTGAGTCAAGTGTAAGTCAAGAGCTCTTCTGCTCTTGGAAGGCTTCTCCAACATTACCCGTGACATGCAGCAATCTCTATTCATGTCTTTTCTCTATCTATCTCCTTAATGCATCCCATTCATCTTCTCAGTATATTCATACTTAAGTGGTTCTTATGTGATCCTATATCTACAAATTGTTATTGCTCCAGTTAAATGACAAATTCCTTGGTAACGGAAAGACTGCTTTTCCTTTTCTTTTGCTGCTTTCTGTACATAATGCCTAATGCATAGTCATTAAATAATTAGAAGAAAGTATTTATGATACCTTTTAGCATTTAGGTTAGTGCCTCATATATGCAAGATATGTATCCTATATTATTAGTTCTTAAATCTTTACAGCAGCATTTTGAGGCAGATATTATCACCCTTATTTTATAGATGAATACGTTGAAATTCAGGGTAGTTGAGTAATTGCTTAAAATCATTTAGTGCAGTTGGGAGTGTATCACCATTGTCCTAGCTTTGAGGGAAAATTGGTTCTCTTAAGTTCTCTTCAAGTACACATGATTAACTTTCCACAAAACAATGTCCAATGTGATTAGGTTAGAAGTCTGGGGAGTGTTGTGTCCAAGTGCCTTATTCCCTCCCTGGTCAGCTTCCTTTGTCTCTTCCTTTCTGTCAGACCAGATGATACTTTGCCAGAAGTGCTCTTACATTGGTACCAGTGGGACTGCTCCGGGATCCATACCTCAGTGGCCATCACACTTTAGATGACTTTTACTAATTTTCCAAGTCTACTTTTGGAACCCAAGCCTGGCTAGGGTTAGCAATGTCATCTTAGCAGTGTACCCTGGGGCTAGACTGGACCCTAAGTGGTCTCTGACATTTCTTCTTTTGGGGTACTCTTTTGCCTTTTCTGCTGCACATGAGTTCAATCAAGAAGCACTGTACCCTTGCCTTTGAAGTTGCCCCAGGGATCCATGACTGGCCTCAGTTCCCAGAAGATAGATTTATATGTTTGTTTTTCATGTAATTTCTTTTTTAAATTTTTTGGTTTTTTGAGACAGGGTCTTGCTATTAGCTCAGGTTGGCCTTGAACTCACTATGTGGCCCAGGCTAGCCTCCAACTCATGGCAATCCTCCTGCCTCTGCCTCCCAAGTTCTGGGATTATGGGTGTGAGCCATCACACTCCGCCTTTTTCATGTAATTTCCAAGAAAGTGCTGAGAGGCAGATTTGGGGTGACTTTCATGTCAAACAGAAAATGAAAAAACTTTATATCCATTTATTAGGCAAACAACAAACAAACACAAAAGTATCCCTTCTCTGTCCATTATTGTAAATCTTCATTGACAAATGACTATACCTCACATGGGCTCATGAATTTTTTACTATTTTTTTAAATCAGATTTTTATATAGGCAGAGCCACTGCAAAAATATTTGACTGGAACCCTGCACACCCTAGGCACAACCTTGCTCTTTAGGGAAGAATAACCTGGATGCCCTATTTCCATAAAACTAGATTTCTAACTATTTACTATGACTTCCTTTTGGTCTTACTGTTTGAATTGAAAAATGTTTGGCTTTTGAAAATAAGACACTTTGGCTTTTAAGAATATGACTTCTGGATGAGAGATTAAGGAAGGGAATACTGAAAGCAAAAAACAAAAAACCTTAAAAGTGAAATTCATCATATTGCAATATATTACATCATATTGTAATACTACAGTGAAGTGCATCATATTGTACATAGAGTGAAATGTAGAAGTATCATACTATTGCATTACAAGATTCATACCAGGCTAATGTGATTACCAAGTTTATGCTTCTTATGTCTCATGTCATGAATGCAGTCTTTATTCTAGGATGATGCATAAACACATTGTTGGTAATCACTCACCACAGTTAAATTGATTGAAAGTATTGCATGAGCAGAAATAACTTATGTGAAGCCTCACGCTCAAAATTAGCTAAATTTTGCTTATTGTTTCTGTCATTGGGGTAGACAGTTAGCAAGGGCAGGGCAGGGCAGCACATTACCTGGTAGTTAGGTGTGTGGGCTTAGAACAGTCCAGGTTCAAATCCTGTCCCACTACTAACTGGCACTGTAGCTTTGAGTAAGTCAGGAAAACTCTCTACACCTGTTTCCTCATCTGTAATGGAGATAAGAATAGAATAGTCAGTTTTTCAGAGGGTTAATGCGGGGATTTATTAAGACAAAGCAACGCAACCATGACTAGAAAATTGTATTACTTTATCTTGCATTTGTAGAAGGAAGTTTGGATTCACTCTGTTCTTTGTAAGCCACAGGTGAGGGCTCATCTTTGCACCTGGCCCTCAGCACAGCAGTGTTTGCAGCAAGTACTCATTGTTGCTCCATAAATGGGAATGAGTCCCTTAGGGAGGTTGAGCAGGTGGGAAGGCTCAAAGCACAGAAAGATGAAGTTTTGTAGCAATCAACAGAGGGTGTAAAACGTGAGGGTTACATCAAAGTCCTATTCAGCCACCAGTTTGCAGGACAGGGGACAGAAGGAAAACATGAAACAACACTACAAGGACACAGGCAGCAAAAGGTAAGACTATGAAAAACTCTGTGGCTGCTTAACAAATAAATATCAAGAAGGAAAAAGAGTGCAACCTAGATTACAGAGAGATATGATACCCACCAACTCATCACCAGGTGTGAAATTGACTGGAAATTTTATTTCATTTTTTATTTTATTTACTTACTCTCCATTGACAAAATTGTATATATTTATTATGTACAATAAGATGTTTCAAAATATGTATATTCTGTGGAAAAGTTCAAAAGGGCTAATTAACATATGTATTACCTTTAAAAATGTCAAATTTTTCTATAAAATGGAGTATTACTCAGCCATAAAGAATGACAAACTTATAGCTAAATGGATGTACATTGAGGCCATACTTTTAAGTGAAATAAATAGGACACACATGTGTAAATACCAAATAGTTTCTCTGGTGTGAAAATACTAAAAGTGTAAATAAGGTTCAAATGGTATAAATGATAATGTGAAATAGGAAGAAAAGGTCTAAAGGAGTTGGGGAAGTGGAAAGGGGAAGGGGAAAGGAAAGAAGGGAAAAGAAAAAATATGAGAAAAGGAAAAAATGGAAACAAAGTCTCTGTAAATAGGGAAGGATGGAGGGGATAAATGTAGGGAATGGAGAAAAAATAAGAACTAAGATACATCATGTGACAGTACAAGATCCCAATGATGAATGTAAATGTATTGTATACCTAAAATGTACCAATAAACTTAATAAAAATAAAAACTGTCAAAATTGATGAACCAATTGGGGGAAATTTGAACAGTAACTTTATATTTGTGGATGTGAGGCATTTACTATAAATTTCTGAGGTACAGTGGAATTGAATAAAGATCTTAGAAATGTATGGCACCATATTTATGGATGAATTTATAGTATGACTGAGATTTTCTTCAGTAACCTGGGACTTGATACACTGGCTGTGTTACAGATAAAACAAGGTTGGCCAGGAGTATTGCAGCAGGGTGGTACGTACGTGGTGGTTTATTATGCTATTTTTCATTTCTTATGTATGTTTGAAATTTTCTGTAGTAAAAAGTAAACACAAATTTTAAAAAAGAAGAAATTGATCTATTGAAAACAATTAAATGTTCTTTGAGTGGGAAATATTCTTAAGGATGTTTTGGCCTGCAACTTTTGATATTTTGTGATTACCAAATTTCAACAAAAATAACACCATCTTTGACAATCCAGGATTTATTTTTTTCAGACCAAATTGGCCAGTGAACTATACTTTTTTATTATTGATGTCTTAGTATGTATCAAAGGAATACTACTGGAGCTTTTGAAATTATATTACATATATATGAACAAAGGAAATAAAATCACATTTGCTATTGAATGTCCTGGAAACAGAAGAGTATAGCTCTTTTTTGGAGAAATATCCACTTCCTCCTGTGTAACAGTTAAGCTTAATGTCAACCTGACCAGATTGCAAGACTCCTAGGGGTACGATTGGATTGTGGGAGCTGTACTCATCAGTGGGTCAATCGACAGATATGATGTCCATAGCTGAATGTGCTGTTAGGGGGTAGGGCCCGATTGGAGATGGGTAGCTGGAGCATAACTTTGGAGGGTATAGCCCTTGCTTGCATCTTCCCCTGTAGTCTGCTTCCTGGATGCTATGAAGTGACATTCTTTGCTCCACCACACACTTCCACCTTGATATTTCTGTCTTGGAGCCAGCTGACCATTAGTGGACAGAAACCTCTGAAACCACGAGCCAAAAATAACCTCTTTAAGTTGTGGGTAACAGTTTGTTAGTCCCAGGAATGGGAAAGCAAATGTACCCTGTTAGGTTTTCCTTATTACCTACCCCACAAGGCACTATTCCTACATGCCCCATTAGGCGCTATTCCTTCTTACTCCCTCACTCCACCGTACAGACCAGTATCTCTTCTGGGGCTAGGGACCTGCTGATAGCAGCATGAAACCCAGATGGTGATGCTCCTGGCCTCTGTTTCTTCTTCAGCCCGAGCCCACAAACCTGTACGTGCATCTAAGTTATGAGCTGTGACTCTGGCTGACTACTGGGGATTGCTAGAGGGAGCTTCTTGGTGGAATTCCCATTAGTTTTCCTTTTTGTGTTCCGATGTTATGTCCTAGCTCAGCAGCCCAAGGTTTTCTCGGAGTCAAAATGCATAGGAACTGTGACTGAGGCCACAGAAGTTGAGATTCCAGTTTACTTGAAAGCTATATGACTGATCTGTTTTCAAGTTCTTGTCTAAAAATTGGTTGTTATATTATCTAGTAAGACGGTTGCTGTAGGGTATAATGACATAACTGATCTACAAGTCAAAATGTAGAGTAGAATTTCATACCAAAACATGCTGTTATAGAATATTCACATGGGAAATGCATTTATGATTGAAAATATATTTTGAATATTTTCTAGAGTTTTAGAGTAAAATAAGGGTATCCTCCTAGGGTAATTATCTTGCTGAGAAGAAATAAATTACAGATCCCTAAGCCCTAATCATTTTTCCTAGATAAGAAGACCCTACCTATGCTCCCCTGAAAGATAAATTATGCTTGTAATAATTATGTCATAATTAAAATTAAATTTTGTCTGAAGACCCTGGTAAAGTGTTGTCCTTTTAGAATTGAATTTTTCCTGAAATCTTAGAAAAATTTATATAGATATAAAAGGAGTGAGTTCTAAATATTTAATTTAAAATATTTACTGTCTTTTGTTTTCATTAATGTAATATAAATTTGATGAAAATGATTATTTTTGGTGAATTTAGTTTATTTTGGTATTGGAAAGCAAAAGTTCTAATATTGGAAATTTTGATTGTTAAGTCATCTTTTTTGTAATATATGCACTGTATTCCTTTTTTCATTTTAATTGGAAACAATACGAAAGTATATTTGCCTTAAATGCTGAGATTTTAAAAATATATGTAGAAAAACTTTTTCTCACACAGTCTCTTACATAAGATATAGAAGGCTCAAGTTCACATTTACATTTGAAAAACATAAATATATTTGTAGCATTGCTGATATTCCTGAAATAGTTCTTGAATTTTTCCACAGAAATGTAATACTTTTAGAAAATAAGTGTGGTGGTGTCCTTTTCTCAGGGTTTAGTTTTGTTTTTTATGGGAATCAAAGACAAGGAACAAAGATAAAATAGTTCTTTCTTATCCTTAGATGGTACATTCTAACAGCCCCAGCGAATGGTTGAGACTGAGGATAGTACTGAATTCCATATTTTTCCTGTATATAAATAGCCATGATAGCATTTAATTTATAAATTAAACACTGTAAGAGAGTAATAATAACTAGTAGAGCAATTATAGCTCTCCTGTAGTAAGTTATGTGAATGTGGTTTGTTTCAAAATATCTTATTGTACTGTAGGCATTATCAACCTCAGCATACAATTTTTTTTCTTTCCTCATTGAGAATTATCAGTTGCTCACTTAAAGGAAGCACTTTTTGGCTTCTCTCTGACATGTCTGAATTGCCAGGATCATCACTTTTGTGTTTGGGGGCCATTGTTAAATAAATGAGGATTACTTGAACACAAGCAAAAGCCAATTTGATAATCTAGACAGCTGCTAAGTGCTTAATGGGCAGGTAGTGTGTATTAGTAAGAATGTGCTGGATGAGAGAATGAGTCACATCCTGGGTGAGAGAGAGCAGGTTGGTGTAAGATTTCATCATCCTACTTAGAATACTACAAAATGTAAAACTAATAAGTTGTTTCCGTATTTTCACAATTGTCCACTTACTGAATGTTTTTGGTCAGTGGTAAATGTTAGGCACCTGAAACCATGAAAATCAAAAGCATAGATGGGGTTGCAGGTACTGTAATTTTAAAAGTTCTGACATTTGTTGGTGAGAACTCTGCTAGAATGTCATTTTAGCCTCCCAGCCTCTATGTTGGCTCATGTGGGTGTCAAACAGAACTGGCTGTGGCAGCAGCAGCAACAGCGGCTCAGCAGGCTCGGGTTGCCTTGGTCTCTTCAGTGCTGCCGGTGGCCCCAGCCATGCACCTGTGCCCAGGTTGTGGAGTGAATCTGCCTGTCAAATCCATCACACTCGGGGAGAGGGACTGGGTCAGATTCTGCAAGAGTACCTATAACCTGGCAGAAAGAAATTCTGAGTCTGAGTTAGCTTCAGTTTTACAGGGGAAGGATCAGAAGAGTTACTGGGCTGTGAGGACTCAGACTCTCTGGCAAAGAAGCTACTTGAGAATCACATGTGCAATGTCTCATTGAAATATTTAATCTGTGTTCCTATCAGACATCTTATAGGTTTAACTTTTTGCATGTTTCTTGATTTATTTAGTAATGTGGGGTTATGTTACGTTCTTTTATGGTTTCCTGTGTTTTTTTAGGTTGTTACTTTTGTTTATTTGTTCTTTCATTGACTCTGATTTAATAGGTTTCTAGGTTCTCTCCCTCATCTCAGCTCCCTATCCAGTTTTTCACCTCAGCTCCCTGAGACAATATTAATATATTTCTTTATTCTTTTTTCAAACATGTAAACTCCTTCTCCCAAGTTTTTAAATCCCCATATTTAGCTCCCTAACAGTCACTCATATCTTCTCTAGTATTAATCCTTGGTCCTCCCATCCTAAGCCTTAGGCTCTTCCATATCCTACCTAGCTTATTGTCCTCCCTATCAGCAAGTTCTGACAACCACATAACTTTTCTCAATCACAAAGTAAATCCCCTTTCTCCCATATCTCACCCTTATCCCTACAAAATATCTTCTGACCCTTCAATTTAAGTAAAAGTACCCTAATAAAATCATACCCCACATCAACCTTGTTCCATGATGATGGAGAAGATGCCCACATTTGTGTTCATATGAGAAAGATAGCCACAATCACGTTCATCACCTGATACAGAGTTTGGAAACAAAAACAAAATTTTGCCAAACACTTCTGTTTGCAAACCAAATTGTTCATAAACAAGTGTTCATGAACTGAGGTACTATTGCATAAATTCTTTTTTAATTTTCCATTAAGTTTATTGGTACATTTTAGGTATACAATACAGTTACATTCATCATTGGGATCTTATACCATTACATGATGTATCTTGGTTCTTATTTTTTCCCCATTCCTCTGCCCTCCCTTCACCTCCTCCACCCTTCCCAATTTACAAAGACTTTGTTTCCATTTTTTCCTTTCCCTTCTTTCATTTCCCCTACCCCTCCTACTTCCCCTACTCAATTGGACCTTTTCTTCCTATTTCACATCAATTATTCATTTTAATCCTTACTTATACTTTCAGTTTCTCAGACCAGAGAAAACTAGCCCCAAACTAAAATTAAGGAGGGAAATTATAAAGATGAGAGTGGAAATCGATGAAATTGAGATTAAAGAAAAAAGTAAAAAAATCAACGAATCAAGGAGCTGGTTCTTTGAAAGAATAAATAAAATAGATAATCCCTACCCAGACTTACCAAGAGAAAGAGAAAATCCTCACATCAATGCAATTTGAAATGAAAAAGGTGAAATCATGACATGGTCAAATTCCAGAAGATGGTAACTACTTCAAAAAATTATATTCCAACAAATTAGCAAATTTTGAAGAAATGGACAGGTTCCCAGGCACTTACAAACTAACAAAGCTAACCCAAGAAGACATAAACATGCTTAACAACCCAATAATAAGCAATGAAATTGACACAGTAATAATCTACCAATTTAAAAAAGCCTAGGACTTGATGGATTCACTACTAAATTTACAAATATCTCTATGGATGTTATATCACTAATATTCCTCAAGCTCTTCAAAGAAATTGAAAGGGATGGAGGGCTCCCAAATTGAATTTTGGAAGCCAATGTTGCCATGATCCCTAAACCAGATAAAGTCCCAACTACAAAAAGAAAGCTATATGTCAATCTCTTTAATGAACATACATGAAAAAATCCTCAACAAGATATCAGCAACTAGAATGCAGCATATCATAAAAGAGATCATACATCATGGTCAAGTTTTGATCCTGGAGATGCAGGGATTGTCCAACATATGTAAGTCAATAAATCTAAGGTCAGAAGCAAGGTCAAAAATGATATGATCATATCAATAGACACAGAAAAGGTTTTCAGCAAAATCCAACCCTGCTTCATGATAAAAACTCTGAAGAAAACAGGTATAGAAGGGTCATACTCAAATATGAGAAAAGCTTTACATGACAAAATACAAATGGTCAACAGATGTATGAAAAAATACTCAACATCTCTGATCATTGGAGAAACACAAATTAAAACAATGCTAAGATTCCATCTTACTCCAGAAAGAATGGCTATTGTTAAGAAATCAAACAATAACAAATGCTGATATGGCTCTGGTGAAAGAGGAACCCTCCTTCATTGTTGGTGGGAATGTATATCAATATACCTGTTATGGAAATCAGTATGGAGATTTCTCAAAGAACTGAAATTTAAAATTCCATATGACCAGCAATTCCACTGCAAGATATTTCCCCCAAAGAGCTTAATATATCATACTACAGTGATACATGCGTTCAGATGTTTATAGCAGCACAATGTGTTTTCCATTATGTTTATTGGTACATTTTATTTAATTTATTTTTCCCCATTAACTTTATTGGTACATTTTAGGTATAAAATACAGTTACATTCATCATTGGGATCTTGTACC
>NW_004624810.1:198108-226374 GCF_000247695.1 Heterocephalus glaber
CTTCTCTGCCCTAGGAGCCTAGGATGGAGGCAGGGAGCTTCCTTCCAGGTGCTGGGATTGGCTGAGCTTCTCTGCCCTAGGAGCCTGGGATGGAGGCAGGGAGCTTCCTTCCAGGTGCTGGGATTGGCTGAGCTTCTCTGCCCTAGGAGCCTGGGATGGAGGCGGGGAGCTTCCTTCCCTGTGCTGGGACCAGCTTACCTTCTTGGTCCTAGGAGCCTGGGACGGCAGGGGGGGAGCTTCCTTCCGGGTGCTGGGACTGGCTGAGCTTCTCTGCCCTAGGAACCTGGGATGGAGGCGGGGAGCTTCCTTCTGGGTCACCATACACTTTCAACAAGTGCTGTGTCCAGATCTGGTCTGTGAGGTGTGTAACCCAGCAGCGGCTGCAGTCTCTGGCATCCCTGGTAGGTGCTGCGATCTCCTTAGCTTCCCCGGGTTCAGCAGCAGAGTCCTCCTCTTTAGATGTCTCCAGGCGCCCGCACACCTGTTGAAGACGGGTCTGAGTTCTGGCTCTCGGAGATCTTCAGCACTTCACAAAGGCAAAGCTGGCACTGGTGTGACAGGCTCAGTGGATGGTGGTGCATCCCTGTATGTGATTTTTAATGTAACAAGTGATCATAATAGTAAACAATGAGTCTTTCTCTATGATACACTAACAATATATATACAGTAATAATAAATACCTGGCATATTATTTCTAGGAACCAAGATATAATGGCGAGATTATATACTCCATTAACATATTATACTAATTTGTACCTGAAATGAACATTTGATAATGGAAAAGATGAAAAGACAGGAACAATATATTGGCACAATGTAAACTTCAAATAAACTCATTAATACATAAATATAAAAAATATTTAATATTTAAAAACAATTATTTATAAAAAGATATTTTAAAACACACAAAACATTACCTGCCCTGTCTAGTAGTCCTGCTCTTTGTTTTGTGGCAAGTGATAAAATTGTAAAAGATTTTCTTTCATATTACATAGACTTTGCTTGAATTGTTAACAACTACATTTAGGGTGCATATGGCTTCACATAAGCTCATTCCCTTTTGATTTCAGAGATGAAAATATTTGTCCCCTTTGCCCTTATTTTAGTTTTGCTGTTGAATTCAAATTGCTTTTTCTATTTCAGGTTTTAGATCAATTTCTGATTTCATTTTGGAGTATTCTACAACATCCATACTTTTCTCTGTTTGCATTTCTTTCCTGTTAATATTTACAAAGAACTTTAGCCTATAGGGAATATTCAAGCACTAGAAAATACCAGCCAACATGATTTGAGTAGTAGTCAAATAATGTAACATTCAGCTCTGTCAGCAAACAGCCCTCTATTAAAACATATGTCAAAATTGCCAATTAAAAGGGTTATTTTGCTTCTGAAACTTGTTATTTGGTGTAATACCATTCAAAGATTTGTATAAAGTATAAGGTATCTACAAATGGACTAATGTTTATTTTATTTGTAGCAATCACTCATCAGCAGCAGGTAGAGCCAGAATATATACTTATAAAAGGACAATGATTATAAACAAGACTGACTGATAAGTGTTGCTTTTTCTTTGGAGTCTTTGAAACCAATAAGGCTATATATTGATTTTTTAAATTCTCATAGAATAATTATGATACTCTTTTTTTTTTCTGAATTGATTTTTCTCAGGATTTGGAAAAATGTGCATATTCCCGAAGAACTGCTAGGAGGGACTTCCTGTTGGCAAAACCAGGTTAGGGGCTGATAGAGGAATAAGCAAACAAAGTTCCTAAAAATCATCTCAGGACTGAAACTTCCTTTCCAGCCCAGAGTGGCTGCACAGTTATGTGAGCTGGCAAGGAACTTGAGTCTTACTTAAGCCATTTTATTTCTGGGGCTCTTTGTTGCAGCAGCCTTGCCTTCACCTTAAGTAATTTTGAAATACTCTGGTTTATACCCAGGACTACATGGATATTTTTCTTAGAGCTTGCTTGGAGACTTGGTTTTATTATAACTTTGAATTGAAACACATCTTAGAGATGTTCTAATTCAACCACTGCCTTATAAAATGACTTGCCCGAGGACATCTGGAATTTTTGAATATCAAAAAAACATATGGTACAGCAATCTCACTAATTATACAATATATTCAAAGGAAATTAAATCAATATGTTGAAGAATCATCTTTACTATTTTTATGTTCACTGAAGCATTATTCACAATAGACAAGAAATGAAAACAACCTAACTGTCCATTAATGGATAAAGAAAATATGGTACATACATACAACAGAATACTATCCATTTATAAAACAATGAAAGCCTGTCATTTATGACAATATGGATGAAGCCAGAGATCATTATGTTAAGTGAAATAGGCCATTTACAGAAAGAAAAGTACTGTATGATCTCACTCATATGTGGAATATAAAAAATAAGTTGATCTTACAGAAGTTCAGAGTAGAATGATGGTTAGCAGAAGGTGGGGAGACTAGAAGGAAGTGGTGTTGATCAGTGTGTATTGTTGCAGTCCAATACGATTAAGAAGTTCTGATATGCAAGGTACAGCCACCATAGAAAATAACTGTGTTAGTTACTTTCTCATTGTTCGGGCAAAATACCTGACACCTACAAGTTAAAGGAAGGTAAGATATTTTGGCTCAGAGTTTGTAGAGGTTTCAGTCCATAGTTGGCTGGCTCCAAGGCAAGGTGGCATAGCAGATGGGTGTGGTGGAGGAGAATCAGTCCATGGCAGGGCAGGCAGAAGGCAAGGAAGCAACAGCAGCAAGCCTCCCTTTCCCTTTTATTCTATTCAGGCTACAAGCCTATTGGTTGGTGTCTCCCACTCTCAGGGAGAGCCTTCCCATTATCCACACCCAGAACTATACTAAACTAATCAGTGGATTAATTTAGCTATCACACACCCTTAATTCATATTCACACACCCTAGATCCAGGTCCTGCATATCAGTTCATGAGGCTTTGGAGGGACATCTAGATACAAGGCATAACAATGATAATTTACTGTGTATTCCAAAAGTCTAGAAGAAAGGATTTTGACCGTTTTCGCTGTAATGAAATGTAAGTATTAGAGAAGAGAGACATGTTTAGCCTAATTTAAATATTACATGAATCGAAATGTCATATGTTGCTCTATAAATATGTGTGACTTCTATGTTTTTATGTATCACTTAAAAATAATTCAAAGTCAGTTAATGCATAGGAACATGTAAAATATTTTCAAATTTAAAGAATGAAACTGAAACTAATTTTGTAACATTTATAATGGGCCACAATATATGTAAATATGTTATTTTCCTTATTATAATGTTATGTCTTTTATTATTGAATCTTGGCTCATTGCTTAGAGATAGTTGTGTAGAGTGGAGTAAGGAGAGTAGGATGATTTAAACTATATGTTAAACATCTTTGCTCTGTCTTTTCATTTATTTAGTAATCACAAAGACTGTGAAGTGTCACTAGCCCCACCTTACATGTGAGAATCTCAGTAGTTAGGAAACTATCCTCAGGTTGTATGCAATATATGGCAAGGCTAAGATTTTTGGATAAATAGATGAAATGTGCAAATAGGAAAGTATGAGGAAAATAAAGTACAATTTGTAAAAATTACCAAGTAGTTTTCCATGATGTATTTTTATTATATAGGCTGGTATTTGTGTCTACAACAATTTTTTTACTCACTGCAAAGGTCCTGAACAAATGAGAGAATGGGGTTGAATGGGTCTTGATATTTTAAATAATTTACTGTTTTTACTTTTGGACTTTGTGAATTTTTAAAATATACAATAAAGAGATGAAAAATTATGTTGTACAACCAAAGTTCAAGATAGTTTAGATGAAAACAGGAAATGGAACTATGACAAACTATAACAGAATTTTCAATGGATATGAGACTACTTAAAACAATATTGATGTCTTGAATCCTAAATTCCATATTAAGTCATAGTAATAGCTTAGTGTTTTATGAGCCTGTGTGGTATTAGCAACATCATCTCTTTAATCTTAAATTCGCCTCAAGCAAAATAAATCTTGATGTAAACTGTATGGTAACATAACTGCCTTGTTCAGTGGAGATCATTTTTTCCTCTAAATGTCACAAATATCTTACTGCGGTTAAAAACAAAAGCAAAATAAAGAAGAGAAAAAGATATAGCTTTCCATTTTGTTGAAATCGTAAATACTTCTATGATTGTAGAATTATTTGTGAAATTTTCTATTTTTGCTTATGTATTAAATTATGGTTGGTACCTAGTCACTTCAGCCAAATGAATATGACCAATTTTGTGTACTATATTCAGCTCACTTAATTGCTAGATTGCCAATTGATGTTTGAATCTTACATTTCTACATTTTAAAAAGGAAGCAGGCAGAAGAGAGAGACTCCTCTACAAATTTTTCTACTCCTCTTCAGCATTTTTGGAAGAAAGGTAAAGTTGGAGGAAATGAGGAGCACCTTGAGGTTATGGTCTCCTGGAACACATTCAGGGATAGTTCCTCTAATGCTGTGCCAGAAAAGGTTTCAAATAGTTAGGACCCAGAAAAGTCCTAAGTGAAAAAATAAGTGGTGTTTCTCACTATATAACAATAAATATTAAGCAAGCAGAATTTATTAAAGGGATGGTTCTTGATTTGTACTTATTGTTTTGGTTTCATTTGGCTCTTGATTCCAATTACAGGACTTATCATTGGAAATATGTGGATTACCTTCTTAACAAGGAATCATATCTTTGTTGAAAAGAAACTCAGCCCTATAAATTATAAGTTTTATTTCCATTTCTCTGTGTGCATGCCTAAAAAAAATGCTGCTCATTAAGTTTAAGTTTTTGTGAACAAACCTAATTCACTGGTTTTCAACTACTGAAATTTCTAGCTTAGGTGGAATGTTCCCTCCAGTTGGACTTGAACCTTTTGATATTGTGAAAATATATAATTGTAAAGAAAATATCTTTCTAATCTCACTGGCATCTAATCTTTCTATCTCAATTGTCAATATTGTTTTTTAGCTTTAATTTCCCTTCAGAAGATATTTATTTTATTTTACTCAATTTTAATTAGAATCCAAGTTTTTCAGGTTTTAATTTCTTGTTTGTATTATATAGGGAAACAAAATTATTCATTTTTTATATTTTAAAAGAAGAAAAATAAGATTAAAAATTTAATATTAAACTAACAAAATCCACAAAAAATGAAAGTAGTTGTTTATGAAAGTAAACCAAGAAGTTTCAATATTTGACTGAAGAGTTTAGAAATACTTTACATTCCATATATAATGTGTGAAATATCAGAGATGCAAACCTAGGGGAAAATGATTATAATTCAGTATCAGAAAAATTGTAGCTTTTCTGGAAAAAGACACTAGGCATGAATCTGGGTTAGGAGAGGGAGGTCAATGAAGCTCATAGAAAAGGGTGGGTCAAAACCAGAAGTTGGCGGAAGTCTAGTCAGCAATATCATAAGGCAGGCTGGGGCCAGAGGGACAGCAGATAGGGTGTGCACATGTACGAGATGAGAGGGCTGCTGTGTGTGGGACATGATCTTTCCTAAGGCTCTACAGTAGCCACATGTCTTTTGAGATGAGCCCCTGTCTTTTCACCTGCCACAATCCATGGGCCACAGTGTCTCAGCCACAGCCCAGGTGTGCTGGGTCAGGGGAGGAGGTTACCAAGAGACAGAAGAAAGTACTTGGAGTTGGCTTGTGAAAGATAAGATTTACTAAGTCATTAACAGGAAAGAATAAAGTTAATTGAGCCTTACCAGCAGGCTGAGTAGGTCAGTAGCCAGCAGGTACTTGACATGCCCAGTGATACTTGGTAAGCTGGACTGGTTATTTGCCAGGTCTAGGAGGAAGTGGGCTAGACAGGAAATCTCCAGAGAGGACTCAAAACACCCAGGGATGGCCAGCTGGACTATGGCATACCACAGTGCTCTGTTCTGCACTCAGTTGTTGCAAGGAAGGGAATTTATAAGTTAAACTATACAATACTATTAGCTTATTTTATTCCATTTGTGTGACCAGCATTCCAAGGATCAGCTGACTTGAAATACAGACAGGAAGGCAGTTTCCACAGATAATATGAGTTTCCCTAGCTCCTAGGGTCCTTTAGATAATACTTCTCCAGACAGTCTAGTCTGGGCATGCTTGCAAAGACTCCTTGACTTGGCAAAAGTTTGGGGAAAGCAAAAGGAGAATTTTAGATACAAAAATGTCCTAGATTTCCTCAGGGACAATATAGTCAGTCAGGTTCACACAGAATAGAGATGGCACACTTAATTCAGGATGATTCAAGAAGATATATTTTCAGAGGAACTAATTATAAAGATTAAGTTGAGGATCAGAAGGACAAAGGACGGTGCAGATGTCCAGAGTTAGAAGTGACATTTCACCACTACTAGACTTGAAGGGTAGAAGGAGGAACCGATTATCAGAATCTGGAAGGAGAGAATCCTGCAGATTGATATGATTTGAGAGATATAGTGACCTGTAGAGAGGCCCAGCAAATCAGAGGCAGAGAGGGGGAAAGATGGACAGACAGACAGACAGATAGACACTCTAATCTCTTTCCCTCCCTCCGATCTCCTGTGGGAGTTGCCTAATCAGAAGTCAGGAGGTCCAGGATCTACTCCTGTAATTCAGAGTTCAGGCTCTATAGCAGGACAAAAGAATACTATAGGTGTTAGGGGTGTGGGACACGAGCATCCTGGCCAGTGGAAATGTCTCCTCTGAGTACTTACAGCAGGTGGTGTCATTTACTTGTGAGTTTGAGAATGTGAGTCATTGGATAAATCATATGGATGCTATAGCTGTGAGGAAGGTGAGGTCAGGTAACAGTAAATTTGATGAGGCTTCCGAGCTCTCTCGGGAGGTGGGTCACTGGTCTTCTGTTGGTATACTCAAGTGTTAGCACAGGCCTCTTCCAAGATATAATAGAATCATTTTGGTGGAACTTGCTTCGCATTTTTCCTTACAACATTTCAGCTAGATAAGTTTTAGAATTTTTAGTATTCTTTGATCTAGGTGGTTAATAAAGCAAGTGTGTCAAAGTAAAGATAATAAATGACATATCTTTGAACTGCAGTTTCCTGCATCCATAAAACATGAAATTACTTCATAGATTTTTCCAAGCTTCCAAAACTCAGAATATGAATTGACTTTTATTACTATGCTCTCAATGATCAATTGAATAAAGAGATGTTTCCTCATAAAATGCTTTTGTAATCTTGTACTCTGCTTTAATGACATCATTGTATATTAAAAAGTTGAGGATACTGGTGCCCTGGTACCATGGTATCATTTGAAAACATTGTTCTTGATATTGAATTAGATTCAAGTAGATTGTTTCCCTGGGAGCAAAATTATTTCTCCACTCTTTAGGTATTTGGGGGGGGGGCGTGGATAGGTTTTTGAAATAATTTTCCACTCTTGACTGTCTGTAGCAAAAATAAAATAGATTTTGATTTTAAGCCTCATAAAGGTTGTACAAAATACATAGGAAAATATGAAAATAGAAAGGAGCATATACATTTACTTAATGTTTATTGATTGCTCACCATGTGAATGCCACTGTGCTGGAACCACAGAATGCAGGTGGAAGATGTAATTCATGCTGTCCTAGTGCTCAGAGTCTAGTGAGGAGAAAGACAGGTGAAGGGGCAATCATTGCGCACTGACGAGATATGTAAGGAGCATGGCCAGAGACACTGGTTTCTTTATGGAATGCCAGTAACATGAGCACTAGATTTTAAAATTATAGTTACACAGTTTCCTGAGGCTCTGCTCATTTTTTCAGTCTTATTTCCATTGGGAAGGTTGGGTAATTTTTGTGGTTCCATCTTCAAGCTCACTGATTCTTTCCTTTATCCTTTCCAATGTGTTGTTTGTTCATACATTGATTCTGTAGCTTGAATATTGTGAATAGTATTGGAATGAATATGGAAGTGCAAATGTCTCTTCAACATTCTGATTTAATTTCCTTTGCATGTATAACCATTAGTGGATTTCTGGGTCACAAAATAGTTCTATTTTCAATTTTTGAGAACCCTTTATACTGTTTTCTGTAGTGGATGTGCTAACTTACATTCCCACCAACAAGGTAGAAGGGTTTCCCTTTCTTACACTCTTGCCAATACTTATATTTTGATAATAGTCATTTGTATAGATATAAGGCAAATCTCATTTTAGTTTGATTTGTATTTCTGTGATGATTAGCAATATTGAATATTTTTTCATATACCAATATACCAATTGCCATCACTATTAGTATGACTTCTTTTGAGAATTGTATACTTTAATTGAGCAATTTGTTTTCTTGCTATTGAGTTGAGTCCCTTATATATTCTGGATATTAGCAAAAATGGTTTACAGATATTTTCTTCCATTCTGGGTTTTTCTCTTTACTTTGTTGATTGTTTCGTTTTAGGTGCATGAGGATTTTATTGAGATACAATCTCATTTGTCAATTTTTGCTTTTGTTTGTCTGTGCCTTTGGAGTCATATCCAAAATATCATTGCTTAGATGAATGTCAAGAAGGCTTTTTTCCATATGTTTTCTTCTAGTAGTTTTACGGTTTCAGATCTTATGTTTCAGTCTTTAATCTATTTTAAGTTGATTTTTGTAAATGTTTTGAGATAAGAGTTTAATTTTATACTTCTGTGTGTTGATATCCATTTATTTCAACACTGTTTATTGAAAAGACTGTCCTTTCCCACACTGCATATTTTTGGCATCTTTGTGGAAAATCAGTTGAGCATAAATGGACAGGTTTATTTCTGAATTTTTTATTGTTTCACTGGTTTATGTGTCTTTATGCCAGTATCATGCTGTTTGAATTACTATAACTACAGGTTTTTAAATCAGGATAGTGTGATCCCTTCAGTTTCATTTTATATTTTATTTCCTTGTTGAAAAATTTTTTCTTTGGTTAGAATTTCTATTTTTATCATTTGTTTCAAATATATTTGTAATTGCTTATTGAGACATTTTTAAGACAGAAACATTAAATTTTTTGTCAAACCAGTCTAACCTCTGTGCCATCTCAGTGTTGGCATCTGTTACCTTTTCTCATTTATGTTGAGGCTTTCCTGGTTTGTAGTTTGATGAGTGATTTTATTTTTGAGTATTACATGGTTAAATTCTGGATTTTATTTAAATCTTGTATTTTGGAAGAACTCCTCTGATATTATACCAGTGAAGGAAGGAGTCACTGCCTCATAAGTGCTGTATGAGATGCAAGTATAGGTAGGTCCCCTTCTTGGTTTTCTTTGTTATCTTATTTAGTGGTTATTAGGGGATCTGCATTAAAACCAAGGGGATGTGGTAGTAAACGCTCCACACTAGGCCACCACTGCCATTACCCTAGCTGTGAAGGGATGGGATGTCTTATTTCCTGTCTTCACTTGGACTCCAGTGACACTGAGGAGCGGGGCCTCACTACTGCTTGATGGGTCACCATGTGGGGGTAGAAGTTCAAGCTGCTCATGTGGCCTTCTATGACATATTGTATTAGGGGAGAGGCCTTGTCACTCTCAAATGGGGATGAAAATCCTGGCTCCCTATTCAGCTTCTCTAATACCACCCTGGTAGAGGATTTAGGCCAGTGGTGGCAAACCTATGCCATGTGGGCCACAGTGACCACACAGAGCCCTCTTTGTTGGCACCTGAGCCAAGTCACCCCAAGCATCACCCCAGCAGCTGAGCATCAGATATTCAGGTTTAATTGCAGTATTGGCAATAAATAAATATTTGCAATAAATAAGTGGGTTTGGGTTACAGTTTGGGCACTTGGGCTCTAATGGTTTAGGACCACAGCTTGAGGCATGTCCTTACAGCTTCATATGGGGGAACAGCTAGGCTTCCCCCTCAGCAATTGCTGACAATTGTGGAGGGTGCTGCAACTCTTTCATGCTCTTGAGCTGGAGTAGGGTTATTTTCTACAGGCTTCCTGTCTTGGTATACTTCTGTTTCTTCCTATTTTGAGGGCAGGTTTTTCAGGGAGGCTATTTTTTTTTTTTTTTTTTTTTTTTTTTAGGGAGGCTATTTTTGTCTGTGCTTGTCTTAGTTACTTTCTCGTTGCTAGGACAAAATGCTTTATACCCACAAATTAAAGGAAAAGAGGTTTATTTTGACTCACAGTTTGTAGAGGTTTTAGTTGATATTTGGCTGGCTCCAAGGCAGGATGGCATGGCAGAGGGGCATGGCAGAGGAGAAGAAGTCCATGGCATGGCATTCAGGAAGAAGCAGGGCCTTCCTTCCTCTTTCCCTTTATATTCCAACCCGGCTGCAAGCCTATGTGTTGGTGCCACTCACACTGAAGGTGGGTCTTCTCACTTCATTATGTCCCTCATTCACACCCAGAACTGTGCTAAATCAATTAGTGAACTAATCTAGTATCACACACCCATGGTCCAGTATCACACACCCATGATCCAATCATCTTTCAAACACTCCATTTATGACAGCAAGAGGCTTTAGGGACATCTAGGTATAAGCCATAACATTTTGCCCCTGTACCCCAAACAACTCACGCACATCCCTCTATGCAAAATACAGTTGGTCTCTCTCTAAGAGTCATCAAATTCCTAATAGTTTCTGCATTGCTGAAAAATCGAAGTCCAAATTCTCCTCTGAGATTTAAGGCAAACTCTGAGCTCTGAGCCCCTGTGAAAAGGAAAAGAAAGTTAAACACTTCTAATATATAATGGCACAAAATAAACATTCTCATTCAAAAAGGTAAAAATAGGGAGTTTAATGGCTTGTATTTAGATGTCCCTCCAAAGCCTCTTACAGCCATAGGTGGGGCTTTTCAAAGATGGCTGAATCTAAGGTGTATGAACATGGATTAAGGATGTGGATTAGTCCACTGATTTGTTTAACATTATTCTGGGTGTGGGTAAGGGAAGCCCCATCCTGGGTGTTGGTGGCACCAATCAATAGGCTTGTAGCCTAGATTGACTATAAAGGGGCAGAAAAAGGCAGGCTTGGTTCCTCTTGCCTGTCATACGATGGACTATTTATCCTCTGTGATGCCCCCTTGCCATGCTGCCATGCCTGGGAGCCAACCAAATATGGACTGAAATCTCTGTAAACTGTGAGCTAAATAAACCTTTCCTCCTTTAACTTGTAGGTGTTAGATATTTTGTCTCAGCAATGAGAAAGTAAATAAGACAGGGGAATTAGAAGGAATGGGACCAAAGTGAGACTGAAATCCAGCAGGGCAAACATTAAATCCTGTATTTTCATGTCCAGCATCTGGGGTAATCTGTGGTAAGATGTGAACTCCAAAGGGCTTGGGTGGCTCCATTCCAATGCTGGACATTGTAGCCCTCCTAGACACACTCTTGGGCTGGCTTTGTTTCGGCTTTCCTCAGGTGATTCATGTTCCTGGCTTCTCCAACCTTCTGGGGTCTCCACTGCACTTTAGGTTTTGCACAGCTTCACTATGTGTCCTCTCTGGGGCCTTCTCAGTGGCACACCACATGGCCTTCCAGGCCTTCTTCTGAAATCTGGGTGGAAGCCTTCCTGACCATGCAACTCTTGCATTCTGCATGTGCCTAAAACCAACACCATGTGGATGATGCCAAGGTCTGCTGCCAGATGGAGTAGTAGCTTGGCTTCCTTCTCTCTTGACTTTAAGGATTGAGTGTCTAGATTGCTGAGCACTATGAGCTCAGTCCTGAGGAACAAATTCTCTGGGTCGTCAACGTTCTGGAACATGGCACCCTGGGGTCTGTTCTGCTGTCTATTATGGTACCTGGTCTTTGTTGGTTGCATGTTGTCACTTACCCCTGCTACTTTGGGATCCAGTTAAACCCCCTGCCCTTAAATTTCCCAATTGAGACAATGTGGTCCCCACTGTAAGGTCTGGCATATAGACAAAAGCAATGACAGGGCTCTTCAGGAAGGCTAGTGTTCCCCTCATGAATTTGTTTCTCAAGGTGTTAGTGAAGGGTACATTTTTGAGATTATCTTGGTGTAGAGGATTAGGTTTAACATGATAAATCCACTCAGCATTCCCATTTCTCTGAGCCTTTGAATTGCCTCATGAACCAACCAATATCAGGTATCTTTAACTCTTTCACAGTCTGCCAACCAGCCAAATAAACTATTAATACCTTTTTTATTCCATGAACTGCAACATTAAATTCAGACTCTCTACTTAATTGACCTATATTGATGAACTCAGCCTGATCCGCATGTGTGTTTTTGCCACCATTATCCGACACCCATACTTTTTCATCAGGCCTCTGCATATAAGTTAGAAAACTCAAGAATTTCTTTGGGAGAATACTGGACCTCTTTATTAGTCACATTGTGTACCTCACCTTTCGGAGCCTTCGGTGATTTGAACCTGGTTATAGGCCTAGAGGCAAAAGTGGGTGGTGAAAAGATTCCTGAAGAGTCAGCATTATCATGCTTAGTCAACACAGGATGAGTTTCCTCAGGTACAGTACCAACATCGCAGGGGGTGGAGATGGAGATGCCTCTCACATTGTAGGTAGGGAAATCTCTTCCTCTGAAAAAATAATCTCATTAGGGTCTGGGCTAGGAGCTCAGCGTCCTCAGCCTTGTCAGAATCCTGTCAAACATCTTCATCCCAGTTTATGGGATCCCATTCTTTTTGGATCAGAGCTCACTTTCACTTCAGATACTCTTTGAGGCTGAACATTAAACTTATGCTGTATTTCAGCCAATAGAATTATGAGGGCTTGTGTTTGGATTTCTACTATCAGCCCTGTGAGTAAAGGAGAGAAAATTCTCTTTCAGGACACACTTAGAAACTTTTAGATTTTGTATGAGTGTCAGGAGCTGGGAATTTGAATCTTCTAACACTGAAAGTTCTGAGCATCTGAAGTTACTCATTACACTCTGGGCTTTGTTTAATTATTAGATCACTTTTATTCCATTATATCATAAGCCAAATAAATACGGATGGGGGAGATACTGTAGACCTTGCAGCTAGAGCATCTCAGAGTTGGAGAATGATAACTCTGCAATCCCACAAAAATATGGCCTCCAATAAAACTATACTACACTACACACACACCATGGCGGGGGGGGGGGGCAGAGAAAATCCCAAGAGTAAAAAGTCAAAGCAACCAAGAATCAAGATACATCACAGAAAGGTACAAGATCCCAATGATGAATGCAACTATATTGCATACCTAAAATGTACCAATAAATAAACTCAATAAAAAAAGTCAAAGAGCCCCAAGAATTTGTGGTAGAGAAAATACTTCCAAAAACTTGATGTGAATGGGAAGGTGGAAGAGATTTACAGATATGATACTTGGGAACTTGAAGGAAATTTAGATTGTTTAGAGTTAATTGAAGGGTTTCTTAATTTCCAAACAACTGGTTAAAAAAAAAAAGATGGTGCAAAAAAATTCTTTATCTGAAGTGAATCTGATGATAGAAAATCAAAGGCAAAAAGGAATGTTACTGACAAAACAAGAGGCCTTGCCAGAGGTCTTGATCCTGAGTTAATAATTGGAATCACAGATAGCAGTGGAGAGTTAGCATTTCTCAGATGGGTTGACTTAGTGCTGGCAAAAGAGGCAAATATAAGAGACTAACTTGGCAGTCTTTTCCAGAGATGAAGGTCAAAATGACTTGCATATATATGTATATTGCAATATATCACATATATTGTATGTATATAGTCACCTGAGTATTAGTCTTTAAATTTTTTAATCTAAAAAATAACTACATTATTATAAAAATAAAATTTGACATATTTATTTTGAAGTATTATTGGGGGAATTTCTGGGGTTTGTTTTCTGCAATAGCACTGGTTAGTTTGAAGAAATAAATAAAAGCTTTCTGTGGTAAAAATAAAAAGAAAACAAAATAAGAATGGTGGGAAGTGAAAGACTCTACTCTAGCAGAGTCCATGCCTGCACCTGCCACTAATAATGTGGGTGATCTAAGATAAGTCATTTGTTCTCTTTGTGCCTCAGTGTTTATTGCTGTAAGTTGGAGGGGTGAACTCTAGTTGATTTGTGAAGTCTACATCAGCTTTCAAGATTCCTATGCCAGAAGAAAGTGGGGCAAAGCATTTTATACTTGATTTCTCTGTGACTTGGTGAAAAGAACCAGAAAATTAAGGTTGACATTATTTATCATGATTTACCTTCACCAGGAATGCAAGAAAAGGTTATTACTGTGCTAATGCAATGGAAGGTGACATTTTCCTATGGAGTAGCAGCATGATCACAGTAAAGAAAATAAGCAAACAGGAGGTATCCCGACCATCTAAGGTCTCTATTGTGCAGTGATGGCATATGAAGGTTAAGAGCTGTCAAATGCATTGGTCTTGGAGTCAAAGTTTAAAAAATTATGCCAGAGACAGTGTTCATTTAAATAATTTAATGCAGGAAGGAAAATGGTCAAGACAGAATGCTAGATGAGTATTTCCTATTCTATAATTATTCACAGTAATAAGGGCCTCAAAAATAGAGCTGCATTTTCTTTCCTTTTTTTGTATAGTCTTTTGAATATTTTCTTTAATATCAAGTGTAAGTCTTTATTTGTTTTTGTGGCCCTCATATATATTGAATAAGCACTCAGTGGTGGAAAGAAATGGTGTTGAACAGATTTCAGAAGAAGGTTTTTTTTCCCCTTTTCTATAACTTAGGGGAGAACCAGATGAGGACAAGGCAAGGGAGTTTGCCTGTCTGTACAACATTCCCATTCCTGGTTCAGCCAGAGCATAATTCTGAAAACCAGTATTTAGCCCCAAGTCAGGAATTAATTTGAGAAGTTAGAAGAGAACGTGTTTTATTATGTTTCTTTTTCTCTTATTCCAAAGACATCCAGAAAGAAAGTTATGAAAACTGTGGAATTTAAGGTGCACAAAATTGTAGGTTTACATCGAATTTATGGTGACTCGGAATAGTTACTATTGCTGTCAAAGTAATCTTTCCTAGTTTATAATTTTTTTTCACAAGTAGGGAGTAAGTTTTGAGTTAAGGTAAAATACAGCAGAAGTTTTTGTGTTCCAAAATAACACCCCCAGTCTGCCTGGGATTGTTTTCTCAGATACTGCTCCTTGTGGCACCCAATCTGTTGGACATGATGCTCATTTCAGTTACAGAAATTTCTAAACACTCACCTGTTCCTTCCCTGCCTTGCTAACAGGTTGTCAGTCAAGGATGAACTGTGAAGACTGGAATATATTTTATTTATTTTAAAAATTTGTAATAAAATTAATCTGTTCATTCAAAAGTGTTAAAAAACAATGGCGTTATTTTACATTTTGACTTTTAATAATAAGACTGGTGTTATAGCAATTACAAGATTGAACAGACATATAAATATGCTGGCTCATGCGTCCATGGTTTATTTTTTTCCTTGTGATTATAATGGATTGGAGGAAGGTAGATCTTTTGCCAAAGGAAAGAGGACCAACCAATGGAAAGAGATGGGAGAAGGACGCAGAAGGGGATGAAAAAAGAATTGAAATGTGTTACGTACATGTACATGTAGCAACTCCCCGTGATGCATATAATCATTATGTATGACAAATATGCACCAATAAAAATAAAAGAAAAAGAAAAAGATCCCTTCTCTCTAAATCCTGAAAAAAATTATGGATTTAAGTAACAAGATTGCTAGCCTCACAGTTGCTAGTATGTTTTGGAAGGAAGGACAGCAACAAAATAAACTGTTCTAAAATTTAGTGAATGCTTTTTAGCTTTATTAGAATGAGTAATGCATAAATTATTATTTCTTTCTTTCTTTTTTTTCCGGTACTGGGGATCGAACACAGGACCTTGCACTTGCAAGGCAGGCATGGCACCACTGAGCTAAATTCCCAGCCCCATGCATAGAATTATTTATATTTTGTTATTTCTTATAGAAAATTAGAGTGTTTTGTTTACATAGAAATCTATTTTGTTAAGAATTCCAGATGAAAGGTGGGTGTAGTGGCATAGACCTATAATGCTAGCACTCAGGAGGATGAGGCGAGGATTAAAGTGAGTTTAAGGTCAGCCTGGGCTATATAGTGAGTTCAAAGCCAGCCTGGGCTACATAGTAAGATCCTGTCCCAACAAACAAACAAACAAACAAATTCCAGATGAATCACATCATCTATTTGTTGTGATAGGATCCTTCCTTCTTCTGAAAACCTTGAGTGAAGTGTGATTCACAAATGGATGGTCATTGTTTTTTTATTGTCATGGACACATCTTCAGTGACATGCATAGCTTATTGCACCTCTGTCAAATGTCACTGAAAGTGGCTTATTTCTATGCACAAGAAACTGAAGCAAGAATGAAGCTGAAGATCTGAGATGAGTGATTTTTTTAAAGTCACAGGTTAGTCTAACTGGTGTCAATAGTATATATGAAAATCAATGTTCTGAGACCACAGCAGGAGTGTTTATGCTATCTCTGATTTCAGTACTATTTGAGAGGATTTGAATTTTCTTTTTCATGGTGAAGCTGTTATGAAGGAGATTTCTAGGTTGGTGAAGATGTTTTGACATTTATGTTTATGATGACCTGTTCATCATCATCACCAGAAAAATGAAGTAAATTATGAAAGGAGTATGTTTTGTGTGAACTGTATTGATGTTGTAAGGCAGAACAGCATGGGGCAATCCAAGTGGAGACAGAAAGCAACACTGGACAGGAAATAAAAAGTTCAAGAGATATACAAAAAGGCAACTGGCTACAAAAAGTTAGGGTCCTGCTATAGTTTGGATATGGAGTGTACCCAAAGCCCCATGTGCTAAGAAGGGCTTGGTTGCCACCCTGTGGGACTTTTGGGAGGTGGTAGAACTTTAGGAGGTGAGGTCTAGCAGAAGGAAGTTAGATCATTGAGGATGTGCCCTTTGGTGGGATATTGGGACTTTTGTTCCCCCCTTTTTTTGGTTCCCAGATTCCATGAGGTGAGTAGCTTGCCCCATTTGTGCTCCCAGTCATGATGCACTACTTACAACAGTCCCCAAATCAATGGAGGCAATTGACCATGGACTAAAACCTCTGCAACTGTGAGCCAAAATAAACTTTTTCTTCTTTTAAGTTGATTTTCCCTGATATTTTGTCTCAGTTATTTCCCCTTGACCATATCATCAAGGTATTACCAATCCTTTGGTTGAGTCACTTATCCCAGGAGAGGGTGAAACTTAACCATCAACAGCTGTGGTGGGGTAGTGGTGGTTGGGCCCTTGTTTTCTAGAAAGCAGAGGTGAACTGATTCTGAAACAACCAGAAGTCTTTGCGGTAGAGGTCAGGAAAAATATGGTGTGATTGGGAAAAGCCAGGGGCTGGTCTCAGAGCCAGGGCAGTTTGCACCTTGTAATCTTACTTGAAAGGATTAATAAAAGCATAAGTACTTGCTGATGAGTTGAGTGAGCTTTCAGACTAAATGTTTCCATTACTTCTGAACTTCTCTACATGATTTATGCTCTTGCTGTTCAACATGTGTGTGCTATGTAATATTTTCTATTAACTAGGCATCTCAGTGTTATAAAGAGATTTGACATGACTAGGAATACTAGATATAATTAATTTTTCTTGGTGTTATCATGAAAAGTATTTTTTCCTAATTTTGTTTTCAGTGAGTTTATTATTGGTATACAAGAATGCTATTGACTTGTGAGTGTTTGGTTTTGAATCCTGCTACATTGCTGAATTTGATTATTAATTCTAGGAGTCTTTTGGTGGAATTTTTTGGGTCTTCTATGTATGCGATCACATCATCTGCAAACAATGATAATTTGACTTCTTCCTTTCCTATATGTATCCCTTTTATTCTTTCTCTTTCCTGATAGCTCTGGCAGATATTTCAAATATTATATCGAACAAGAATGGTGATAGTAGAAATCTGTATCTTGTTTCTGATTTTAGAGGGAAAGCTTTAAACTTTTCCCCATTTAATATGATATTGGCAGTAGTTTTGCCATAAATGGCTTTTTATCAGATTGAGATAAGGTCCTACTATACTTATTTTCTTCAGGATTTTTTTTCATCCTGAATGAATCTTGCATTTTGTCAAAAACTCTTTCTGCATTTATTGAGATGATCATGTGAGTTTTGTTTTTGCTTTATTTATGTAATATATTACATTTATTGATTTATATGTTGAACCATCTCTGGGATGAATCTTACTGGGTCAGGATGTATGATCTTTTGGATGATTTGTTGCATTCTGTTTGGCAGGAAGTTGTTGAGAATTTTTGCATCTATATTCCTTAAAAAGATTGGCCTGTAGTTCTCTTTTTTTGGTTGGGTCCTTTTCTGGTTTTGGAATCAGGGTAATGCTAGCTTTTAAGAATGATTTTAGAGTACTCAATTTCATTAAAGAGCTTGAGGAGTATTGGTGTTAGATCTTCCCTGAAGTTCTTGTAGATTTCAGCAGTGAATCCCTCTGGACCTGCATTTGGCTTAGTTGGTAATTCATATGTAAGTAGGAATGTATTTCTTCTGAATTTTTCAATTTATTTGTGCATAGGTTTGTGAGGTAGTTGCTAATAGTTTTCTGGATTTAAGCAATATTCACTGTGATTTCACTTTTTTCATTTCTAATTGCATTGATTTGACCCTTCCTTCCTTCCTTCCTTCCTTCCTTTCTCTCTTTCTCTTTCTTTCTTTCTTTTCTTTCTTTCTCTTTCTTTTCTTTCTTTTCTTTCTTTCTTTCTTTCTTTCTTTCTTTCTTTCTTTCTTTCCTTTGTAAATTGGCTAATGGTTTGTCTATTTTGTTTAGTCTTTCAAAGAATCTGCTCTATGATTCAGTGATAGTTTGTATTGTCCTTTTAGTTTCAAATTCATTGGTTTCTGCTCCCATCTTTATAATTTTCTTCCTTGTACTCACTTTGTGTTTGGATTGTTCTTGTTTTTCTGTTACCCTGTACCAAAGGGAAGCAAAATGTACAGCTGGCTTGGGTTGGCTGGTGGTTGTGCTGTGGGCAGTGGCTTATAAACATTTAACTTCAAACACTACAGTCTTTGACAAGTTTTTCAAATACATTTCTTCCTAGGATGTTGACTATGGGAAAGTTTTGTAGATCACTACATTCTAGTAAGAGGAAGAGTTTTTAAAAGGTAAGATCAAAACATGCCAGGGTGATTTCATTAAGGTAAAGTCTTAAGATCCAGCTGTGATAGGAAGTCTTCTTCTTCCTAGAGAACCATTTGAACCTTTTTGCCACCACCAAAATTGGCAACAGATTTTACACTGCCAGAAGGAAGTAGGAGAGCCAAGCATCTGCCTTTCTTTTCCATTCCCATGGAACTTCTTTTGAACCTTTTACAAACTCCTCTTTGGGGTTGAGGTAAAAAGAAATTAATGAAAATGAAACACAAATTGGCCAATTTGACTAAAGTGGATTTTTACAGCAACACGGATTTTAATATATCTAGATTTTCTGTTTTGTCAAGTATTAGATAAGGAAGTTTAAAGGTGTACAGTTAGGCTTGAGTTATCAGATAATTCCCAGTTCAATGCAAAAATAAATTAGTCAAATTATAAGGGGTGATCAAAAAATAAAGTGAATGTTTAAATTTAAAAAAACTTATTGCAGTAAAAGACACATATCAAGGATGATGGGACAAGTATGTTCAAAACAAGAAGGAGTATTTTGAAAGTGATTAATGGGAATGTATTTTTTGCTGTAATAAAATTTTAAATTTAAACGTTCTTCATTTTTTAACCTTTAAAATTTTTATTAGTGCATGCTTGCAGGACATAGTAATTACATACATTATGGGGAATTGTTACATATACATAACACAACTTAATTCTTTTTACTTCCCTGTCCATCCTCTTCCTCCACCCTCCCTCCATCTGGTAGATCTTTTGCAAATGGAAAGGGGACCAAGAGTCATATATGTTTCGAGTGTCTAGTGTATCAATCATTTACAGCAGTTTTTGTCAAAAACATTGTGGTGTGTCCTTATCCACCTTACTCACTGAATCTGCCATGGAATGACTTCTGGCTCTTTCCCAAAGTCAAAATGACCACATCAGGTAAATGTTTTGAAGGGATTCAGAATATTGAGGCAACTGTGACAGTACAACCAAAGATACTAACAAAATAGAACTTCCAGAGCTGCTTCACAAAGTGGCAAGAGTGGTGAGATAAGTGGGTTCAAAGCAAGAGGAAATATTTTCAGAGGATTAGTGGCAATGTATCTTTCACTGTAATAAATTAAAAAATATTTTTAACACTGACCATATTTTTTGATCATGCCTCATGAGTAATACTTCCATTTTCCCAAGGTAAAATGGAAAGAAAATATGGAGTACCAAGTATTTCCAACTCTAAATATTTTCCCATTGTTATCAGTGTGGGGTTTTATGTTGTTCATCTCTTGCTATATCCTAAAGACTGAAGTTTTATTATTTGAATGTGTAGAATTTGATCAAAGTATGTGATTTATATGAGGCACAATTGAAAAATATAGTGAGTGTTTAAATTAAAGATATTTATGGTAGGAAAAGACACATTGCCATTAATCCCCCTCAAAATACTCCCTTTCACTTCAAGCACAATTAACCTACCATACTTACCATTTTCTCAAGCAGTTCTGGAAGTTATATTTTCTGGGGATCTTTAGTTGTGGTGTTGTGGCTGCCTCAATGTCTTAAATTTATTCAAAACATTTACTTTGCATTGTCATTTGATTTTGGGGAAGAGCCATAAGTCACACAATGCTAGATCCAGAGAATAAGGTCGATGAGGACACACCATAATGTTTTTATAAGCTTGCCTGTTTGTTTGATGGCATTTGACAGTGTCATTCACTGTATTAGTGATCATACCCCAAAAAGACACTCATGAAAGAGGGCTTTCAGAATGACTTCAAAAGATGGCAAGAACAATAATGGAATAAGTGTGTTTGAAATGAGGGGGAGTATTTTGAAGGTGATTAATAGCAATGTGTCTTTTACTGTAAAAGTTTTAAATTTTTTTTTTTTTTTTTTTTGGTACCGGGGATTGAACTTGGGTCCTTGCACTTGCACACCCTGTGGCGAAACCACTGAGCTAAATCCCCGGCCAAGTTTTAAAAATTTAAACAATCCCTCTGCTGATTGATTCTTTTTCTGCACAGATGCTTTTTTGTCTGATATAATCCCATTTGTTGATTCTTGCTGCTATTTCATGTGTGATTGAGGTTCTGTTTAGCAAACCCTTTTTTATACCTATGTCTTTAAGTATTTTACCAATTTTATCTTTCAGAAGGTATGGGAAAATTTTTTTGCCAACTATTATTCAGACAGAGGGCTAATATCTAGAATATGCAAAGAACTAAAAAAAAAAAATTAAACCACCTATAATTAAAGACTGAGTCAAGAAATGGGCTAGAGAAATGAACAGAAATTCCACAGAAGAAGAAGTACAAATGGTCAACAGACACACACACACACACACACACACACACACACACACACATATATCTGGTCATTAGAGGAATGTCAATTAAAACAACCCTAAGATTCCATCTTACTCCAGAAAGAATGGCAATCATTAGAAAATCAAACAATAACAAATCCTGGCCTGGCTGTGGAGAAAAAGGAACCCTCCTTCATTGTTGGTGGGAATGTAAAATAGTACAACTGTTATGGAAATCAGTATGCAGATCTGTCAAAGAACTAAAATTAGAAATTTCATGTTACCTGGCTATCCCCCAGCTGTATTAATCCTCCCAAAAATTAAATTATCATACTACAGTTACATTTTCATACCAATGTTTATAGCAGCACAATTTTTAATAGCTAAATCCTGGAAGCAGCCTGTTTACCCATCAACAGATGATTGGATAAGTAAAAAGTGGTATCTATATATAGTAGAATATTACTCGGGTATAAAGAATGACAAATTTGAGGCATTTATAGGAAAATAGATGCATCTGGAAAATATATATTGTTTGAAATAAATCAGACACACAAGCTTAGATATTGTATATATCTCTCCTTTGAGTGAGGCAAAATACAAAGAAAATGGTAAAGGGTAGATAGAAAGGGACAAGGGGACAGATCCTGTGCAATAGGGAAGCGTCCAAGGGAACAAGGAAGGGGTGAGGAGGAGGGGAAGGGGAAAAGAGAGGAGTCACTTCACCTGCAGGACCCTAATAACCTCAGTTAATGTGAGCATTATATCCCATAACATGAGCTAAGACAAATAATTTCAACAAGTATGAAAAAGGTAGGAGAACCAGAGGAGGAAGGGAGAGGAGGAGGGAAGGGGAAGGTGATTTAAAAAAAGAAAACAATCTGTACTATGTACATGTAACCACTCCTCAAGATGATTGTGAACTGTATGAATTGCAAATTTGTGCTAATAAAATAAAATAAAAAGTTTAAACATTCTCATAGTTTTTGACCACACGTATGCATGGTGAGTGGTTTTTGACAGGTTTTAGTAACTTCCAAGTGTGCATACTTTCAGGCACTTATGCCTGCCCATCCTTAAGCATTCACTAACCCTGTAAGAACAATACCTGGTGGTTAATAGTATTGATATTCAGAGGTAACTGACAGCGAAGTACTGTTACTTCATTTAAAAAACTGAATGCATTTTTAGGCAATTATTTTCATAAACTGAGGTCTAAAGCAAAATCCATTGCTTCAGTGATTAGTGAGCTAATGGAAGTATATTACTCCTAAAATTTTATGGTAATAGAAGCACACTGAATATTTTACTTTTCACTCCAATGATGTTGAGTAGCAGTTGCTCCTGATCTGAGCAAAAGGTGACCAATAGTCAGGGCCAACCCTTGGGGAAAGAAGGTAACAGCTGCTTGGTTCCATAACTCTTGCCATATGGAAAGCGGGCTTCATGGTGCTGGATCTTCCCATTTTTCAAGAGGAGTCATAAATTTGGATTTTGAAAAGTGAAATATCTCATGTTTTACACATTAGCAATGTAAAAATGGATTGAGGTCTTTTTGAGCATTGTGTGAGTCAGCACTGAAGAAGTCAAACTGTGTCTTAAGATTTGGCCCATGTCTGCCAATTTGCAACCTCTGGTTACCATATGGTGATTACTCTCAAAATTATTTCTTTTGTCCTGTGCTGAAGCCTCAGATACAAACCTTCTGCCTGGACATTTTTGGCACCAAGTTTTAAAAAAACCAACTACCTACCATGAATGCAATCATTATGTAAGACATGCATGTACTAATAATAAACCCCAAACCAATATGTTTATAGTAGCACTCATGAGCTGCCTCCTCTTGGCCAAACCCTCTCCACCTCCAGACTCCCTCCCCCCACCCCATGTTCTGTTCAAAGTCAGTGCTGTGACTGCGACCCATTTCGACATGCTATCTTGCTCTCACTTCCTCCAATCAGTCACTGGATCCTTCTAAGTCCTCCTAAATATTTCTGGATCCTGCCCCCTGTTCAACTTCAATTTCTGCTCATTATCTGTCTCTGTGATTGCTATGATAGTCTCTTAATGTTCCCCAGCTGCCAGAATGATCTACTGGAAAATGCACGTGTGACCTTGCCCTTCTCTTGTTTAGATGTGTTCTAATGGCTGTTGTGTGTGTGTGTGTGTGTGTTTCTACTTCTTTATTTTTTAAAAAAATTTAGTCTTATTAGCATATGTTTGGAGGTTATTCAGTTTACTGTCATTTTGAGGAGTGGTTACATGTACAGATCACAGCTTGTTTCTTTTCTTTTTTAAAATCCCCTTCCCTTTCCTCCCTCCTCTCCTTCCCCTTCAATTCCTCCATGCCATTTTTCATTCTTATTGATATTATTAATCTTAGCTCATGTTACGGCATGTAACATTTATATTAATTAAGGTTATTACATTCTTCTCCACGGCGTATCTTTATTCTGCATATTCCACCTTCTTCTCTTCCTCACCCTTCTCCTTGTTCCTTTGGACCACTTTCTTACTGTACAAGATTCATCTCCTTTTCTCCTTCTATCCATCCTTTAGCATTTTTTTCTTTTTTTCTTTTATTCCATAAGATCTATGTTTACTAATTTGATATAAAAGAGGTTTTGTGTGGTCAGAGTTTCAGTATTGTCTTTGTACTTTGCCTCACTCAAATGAGAGATACCATATGGTATTTAAACTTGTGTGTCTGGTTTATTTCACTCAACATTATATTTTCCAGGTGAACCCATTTTCCTACAAATGTCTCAAATCTGTCATTCTTTATATCAGAGTAGTACTCCATTATGTGGTTTAAGAACAGCCATTAGATGTTCTTAATGGCTGTTCTTGAACTACAGGATGAAGTTGAACCTAATCTCCTGAGGCTGACACAGCCCCTCCATGCCTACTTTTGTCTACCTCTCCTGTCTCATGTCCTACAGTCCCCCATCTTTCATTCTATTAATAGGAAACATCTTGCTCCTCTGCACCACCCATGCCCTTTCTTGAACTTGGATGTTTGCTCATGCTGTTTGTCTTTTCTTGAATTCCTTTTCCTTCATCTTTGCATGGCTCACTTTCATCTGTTATTCAGAACTCTCCCTAGGCAGCTTTCTCCTAGGCTCAGCATGCCATGCATACTTTTCTTACACCAGTTATCACATTGTGTTAACATGAAATGTTCATCTGCTAGCCTGGAATGTTCCTAACAGCAGGATCTACACATTATTATCTTTGATTTTTGATTCATAGCAGAGCTCCTGGTCAAAGGAAGGCAAGGATAACATGTTTATTGAACTGAAATGAACTGAGTGCTCCCAGAATTCCCCAAAGAGAAATGGTAGAAAGGATCAGCATTTAGAATGGTGTCCTAGTAGGTCACATGCTAGACGTACGCATACACATACATACAGCACATGAAGACTAGGTTGGATGACTAAGAAAATATTTTCAGCTTTGTTTTTCTTTAAAAAAAAGTCTCACCCTAGCAGATTGGATGTTTTCCCCTACAGACAGAAGGGTGTGTATATATATGACTGAATGCTACCTGCTGTTTACTTTTTTGGGATCCACGCTCAAGTAAATTTCTGTGATATCCAGAGGCAGCAGCTCTTAACTTTCCAGACTTTCCTTGGAGCAACTTGCTCAGGACACCTGAGGGCATTACTGTGGGACTCTCTAAGATTTCTTGTAATCTAATTGTTCTCATTCACCCCCTAAAGTGCCCTGAAGATGTCCTCCAGGAAGCCCTCAGGCATGGGGCTTCACCCCACCTGCCAGCTCTGATTGTATGGTAGTGGCTTCAGGGGAATAAAGTAAAACCAAATTCTTGTTCACAAGGAGTCCACAGTCCATCTGCAGAGACAAATGTGAGAACAGTTAGAGAATTTAGTGCCATAACATGGTAGGGAAGAAGGCAGGCAGATGGAAAATTTGAGAGCATTACTCAGAGTGGTCTCAGACAATAAGGAATGTGCACCAGAATGCAAGTCAATATATTGCTTCCTCCCTCTAAAAAATCTTGCTCCAAAGTGTTAATAGATTTAAACTGTGTAGGTAGCCAGTTTATATTCTGGCATCAGCTTCCTAACTGTAGGCACATGATGGAAAGCAGTTTGCTGACAGGCTTTTTCAGCAACATTGTTTTAGAAAACTCTAGAAGGTAGACAAAAGGACAAAATGAGATTTGGCTAGGAACACAGCTGTGATGGTTAATTTTATATGTCAACCTGAGTAGGCAATGGGATGCCCAAATTCATGGTGAAACAACATGTCTGCGAAGATTGTTTTTTTCTGGAAGAGATCAGCATTTGAATTAGTAGATGGAATTAAGAGGATCGGCTGTCACAAATGTGGGGGCATCATCTAATCCACTGAGGGCCAGAAAAGAACAACAATCCTGCACTGCTCACATTCTCCAACCCTTTTCAGGCCTTCTGTCTCAGATTGAATTATTACACTGGCTTTCTTAGTTTTCCAGTTTGCAGATGGCAGATCATAGGGCTCCTTGGCCTCCATAATCAAGGAAGCCAACTCCCAAAGTAAATCTCTTATCTCTCTGTGTTTATTCTATTAGTTCTGTTTCTCTGAAGAACCTGAACTAATAAAACAACCTTTGCCATTAGACAGACATGAGTTTGTAACCTTGAGGAAGTCATTTAACCTCATTGTCTCAGTTTTCTACTCTGTAAATGAGGCAGTAATGCTTATTTTGAAAGTTTGTTGTGAGAATTATCTGGTAAAATGTTCATAAGCGCAGAGCTGCTGGCCAAGAACACTTATCCAATCTATGTGTGTGTGTATCCCTTGGTTGGTATTATACCCAACTCTCTCTGACAGTAGAGTTTGGGGTAAGCTCACAGAGCAGATCTTGCCTGCCTGCACCGGGTCTCAACACTACCGACTGAAGTGGCCCTTGAAGGGTGCAGCTTGCCAGGTGTGTACTTCTCGTGGATCTTCAGCCTGTGCCTATTTTCTATGGAGAGGCTAAAATAGTTTCCAAATTAGAATTCCTCAGACACCAAGGCATGTCAGTCTCTCAATAAGATTTTCTATAATTAATATTCATTCTAAGGTTTAGGGCTATAGAAAAATCAGCTTAAGTCCTATAAAAAGATATTCATTTTAGTAACATAAATTTTAGTTCCATTTGCATGTGTGATAATTTCCTTCAACAAAATAATTTTAGCTTATTTCTTAAATAATTTGTAATCCATAATTTAATAAAGTAAACATAAGATATAAAATAATTCCACCACCCCTTACTGTGTTTGATGTGAAATATTAACAGTAACCAAAGCAGACTCAAAAGTTCTTAGTATCATTAAAGGTCCTTTGTATATATTAACTGAAAAAATGTTTTCCATGTTTGCTTATGGAGAATGGGAAGGGAAGAAAAGAAAAAAGGCAGTAGCATTTATTGAATGCCTACTCTTTGCTAGAAAATTTATATATGTCATTCTGTTTCATTTTCATGACCACTCTCTGAGCTCAGTGGAACCATTCAGCTAAAAAGAATTTTTTTAAAAAAAAGGCTAAAAATTAACAAGTTTATATAATAAGAGGAATGTTATGGTTTGTGTCTAGATAACCCCCCAAAGTCTCATGTAGTCATAGGATATTTTGGAGGTAGCTGAATCTAGAGTGTGTGATTAACTCATGGTAGGGCTAGGCTGGAGGGCACTAGAATTAAGGGCATGAGTGCTACCCACCCTAAGTAGTCTGAATGAGATAAAAGGAGCAGAAAGACACTATTAAGGCCTCTTGTTGCCTTTGCTACCTTGTGCACACCATGTTGTTTCTCCTCTGCAATGGCCATTTGCCATCCCTGTCTTGGAGCCAGCCAACTATGCACTGAATCCTCTATGAACTGTAAACCAAATAACCCCCTTCCCCTTGAGTGTTTTTTCTCAGCAATGAGAGAAAAGTAACTAATAGAAGGAACAAGAGGAGTATGAAGATGGTAGAGTCTCCGTTTAAACCAGGGATATCCATGTGACCCTAGCTGAATAAAGAAACAAATGAGCTTTCTAAATGTCATTCTGAAGTCATTCAAAGGTCATTGAGTCCCTGTTCTAAGTAAGACACCAAACTACATGCTGCAAGAATTAAAGAAAAATGTGAACTTTCTTCAGAGTTTGGTAAGGAAGCCCTGTACTTGGACCTCAGTTGCCAGTTAGTGACCCAGGAATTAATTACCTCGTTCATACATTAGGGTTCATTTCCACACCTATTTGTAGATATAGTCATTACTTATTAGAGCAATTATTTTAGTTTCATTATTGGTGAAATGGAAATACTGTGCTCTTAAATCTGCAAATTGTATTAGCATTACCATATATGTATACACTACCTTCCCTAGCAGTGTACGCTTATCCATATGATGGGAGATATCTGTCCCCCATTGTGCACTGTGATATCTTCCAGGTAGGGTCATGTTTCATTTGTCTGTAGTGGCTGGACACAGTATGGTCTGGCATTTGACAGGTGTTAAATATTTGTCGAATGACTGTTTTAGGGTTTTATTGAAGCAAACTATTAAAGAAATAAACAAATAGTTCCTCTTAATGCAAGTCTAAATCAGAGTCTAGAGATATATCTTTTGCAGATGGGAAGGAGACCAAGAGCTGGAAGGAGAGAAAGATTTAAGATGTGTCCTGTCCATGTACCAGCTCCCCACAGTGAGCGCGTTCTGTACCACAGACATGCACTAGTAAAAAGAAAACAAAAAGAAGGACAAAAAAGCCTCGTATATTTATTGCCAACTACCTAAAATCATTTTGTAGTCTTTGACAACTTTTTTGATGCTGCAGTTTAGTAGACTTTGGCAAGTAGATTCTATTATTAGAAATATATTTCTCTTACTTCTCCCTTTGTTGTCCCCTCTGTGTGTGTGTGTGTGTGTGTGTGTGTGTGTGTGTGTGTGTGTGTGT
>NW_004624810.1:226474-243657 GCF_000247695.1 Heterocephalus glaber
TGTGTGTGTGTGTGTGTGTGTGTGTGTGTGTGTGTGTGTGTGTGTTTGGAATGAAACCCCAGGGAGTGCTGAGCTATATCCCCAGCCTTTTTATTTTTTTAGTTTTGAGATTCTCTCAAACCTGCCCAGGCTCGCCTGATGCTTGCAATCCTCCTGCTTTATCCTTTTGAGTAGCTGGGATCCCAGGTGATTATAACCATGACTGGCTTCTCCCTTTGTTTTAAAAAGTAATTTGACTTCATCTTAATTTTTAACTTCATTTTGAGAGGCAACCAAAAGTTACCTTCAGAGTTAAAAAGAAAGTCCTCATTTGAACCTCTCTGAGTAATTCTCATACTTGCCCCTTTTGATTATGTGTTTAAATAAAGCTGCTAAGTATGCCTTATATTTTCAATGTACTAAGTTATGTTTTACATAATAGATACAAATACATTTTATTTTTACGTTGAAGCATATTATCTGTAAATAAAGTTAGCATATTGTCTGAATAATCCTTGTTGACTGAGTCTGTATTAGTCAGCTTTCTGTTATTATAAAAAATTACCTGAGATAATTAACTTTAAATGACAAAATGTTTATTTGGCTCTCTGTTTCAGTGGTTTCAGGCTGTGCCAGTTGATCCTGTTCCTTTTGGGCCTGTGGTGAGGCAGAACAGCATGGTGAGAGTGTGTGGTGGAGCAAGCTGCTTACCTCATGGCAGTGCGGAAGCAGAGCGAGAGAGAGAGGGAGAGGGAGAGGGGAAGGGACAGGGACCCCCAATGACCCCTTCAAGGGTACATACCCAGGGGCCTAAGACCTTCCACCAAGCCCTACCCCTAACTGCTCCACCAGCTGCTTTCTGTACCACCAGGGGAAGGGAGCAAAGTCTTTAATACATGAGCCCTTGGGGAGCACTCAAAATGCAAACTACAGCATGGATCATGCTATTTCTAGAGGAAAACTAAGATTTGACTTCTTTTATGTGGATTAGCTCATCATCCAACATTAACCCAGAGAAATTTAAGTGCTGTCATTATCCTCACTGCACTGATAAAGGAGCTGAAGTTTAGAGAGATTTGGTCGTTTGCTCTATTTATATAGCTAGGGAAAGACAAACCCAGGAACAAATCCTTAAGGACTGGAATCCAGGACCTGAGATCTTCATCTCCATGTGATCCTGTATACTCTGAATATAATTTGAGGATGAATACTTACTATGTAGAATATTTAATATGCAGAAGAGAATCTAATGTCTTCTCCAAAAATTACAAGGATATATAGAATTATTATATTTAGCTAGAAAATAAGGGTGTGAGGTTGTTCTGCTTGGTTCAGTTTCTATTTCTTTTATATTACACAGATCCTTTTCCTCAGGAAAAATGTTCTTTGGAAGATAGTAAGTAAAGAACTTCGGTTATTTTAACAGATAAGATGCTTTCAACTGCAAACAAATTTGTTACAAACAAAATGGTTCAAAGAATAATGACGTTTATTATCTCACATAAGTGGAAGCCCTGAGATAAAGTGCTTTCAAGGTCAGACAAATGAACAGCTCAATGATGTTATTAGGCAGCCCTATTTCCAGTGTTTCTCCTCTTTTGTCCTTGTTGTACTGGCACTAATCCTCAGACTTTACTTTCATTGTTTTAAGATGGTTGCAACAGCTCCTAGCATAGCTACAAATTCCAAAGGCAGAAAGAAGAAGAACTGTTTTCCCAGCTATATCTTATTTTTAAAATAGTGGAAAAATTTCCCAGAACTACCCTGGTGTATTCCCTTCATTCCACCTTTGCTGGTATTGTCATATGGCCATATAAAAGTCAACCCCTAGCAAAGAGAATTTGTGAATTTATCACAAATAGATCAGTTCCTATCCTTCCCCACCCATTATCAGCACCTAGACCTGCAAAGGGGTCCACAGGACCACAAGAAAGTGAACAAAATCAGAGTTACTCACAAAGACCCATGTTTGTGTTCATATATGTCAGGGGTAGGAGTGTGAATCAACTTTAGGTAATAAGCAAAGACTAAAATAGTTTTTCCTCACAGCAAAATGAAGATTTTATTCCCAGAGAAGATTATTACATGTATTAAAGTCTATAAGTGAATACCCATTCTGGGAAATCACTTTAATATGGGTGGTGGAGACCTAAATAACTATTAGTGGAAGTTTAGTTACAAAGAGAACTGAAGGGCTGCAGTGTAGCTCAGTGGTAGAGCTCTTGCCTAGCATGCGTAGCCCTGGGCTCAACCCAATCACTGAAACAAAAACATAACAAAACAATCAAAGAAATAAACACCAAAAGAAAACAGAAAAAAGTACAGATAGATAGATAGATAGAGAGAGAGAGAGGGAGAGGAAGAGAAGCAAAGTGACTTGGAGTAAGGTTAATGTAAAACTTTATCAGTGCCTGACACTTTTTAAACCAAGTCCTTTGTATTCATTTTTATTCCAGGTGAGTAGATGGTCACTGGAGATTTCTGTAAGTGACCTTCTGAACACATCTACTCACAAGTCATGGGGAAAATGACTACTAGGGGGGTCTTTGTTATTCACTTCTCCATTTTAAAAATCAGATCAGTGAAGAAGGAGCCAGTAATGGTTCACCTAGGTGAACTTATTTATTAAATTTTAGGATCTCTGCCAATTTCACCCCCCTTTTACTACCAACTTTGAGAGGCTGACATGTTAAGTTGAAAACTTAGGAAAAAATCTCTCCAGGTTGGATGTGGGTTGAATATTTTTCATCCTGTGGACATTTGTCATTAAACTTTTTAGATAATGCTATCTGTTGCATGCAGAAAGGGATCTTGAATAAGAGAAAAGATTGCCTTTGCTGCAGAAAACATTATTGTCAGCAATAATCAATTACTTTTACAAACAAACTTATGGAATTAATGTAGGATTACGTACTTAGGTTCTTTTATCCCAGGTACCATAGGGTACTCCGAAAGAATTTTAAAAAGGCTTTTGATTTAAATTATACATTAATTGGTTAAAGCACCAAGTTGAGAGGCCTGGCACTAATGATAAAGCCAGGTAAGCAGTCTGATTAATGGAAGGAGCTGGAACAAATTTGTTATGGGAACTGAAGCACTCTGTCTGGTAGTGCTAATCATCATAATTTATTATGGGAAACTTCTGTGTCCTGAGTCATAGTTGTTATTTCTCTGCATAGAATATATTGACTCACTTGTTTAAAAATATTTCCCAGGAAAAATGTTATTTTACAATTGAAAAAAGAAAATATTGTTACTCTCTTATGAAAATGGAACCAAGGATGAGAAAAGTAAGATGGGTTACTTGATATGTGTATTCGTATTTTATAGCATATGTGCTCTATTGGGTAATCATTTTACATAACATTAAAATTGTGAAAATGGTCCATTCTGTAACTTCACTAAGTCCTTATTATTCTTATATTATGAATAAGATTATGAAGAGAATAAAGAAATCCAAGGATGATTAAGAGGAGCTCATAGAAGGCAGACTTGGACAGAAATGATGTACCCTGAGATTGTTATTGGTCAAGTGTATACCTAAATACAGTCCCCAGTGTAAACACTTTAAATAGATCTTGTCCTTCAAGTATTGCTTTAGATTCTCCCTATCTCATACTTTCAACTGTGTCTATATCATGGCATTTTTGTAGTCTTGTTTGCAATATTCAATTTTCTAATTTACTTCCTGTTTTGGACCAAGTGAAAGAATTCGTTAAGAAAGAGGCAAATATCTGTCTGGTTGTATCTTTGGACTTTTCAGTACTCCTCTTGACTTGTATGTTGTCTCTCTCTTCTTCAATTTGTTTCTTTTCTTCTTCTTCTTTATTTTTTTTTTTGCTTTAGCTTTTGCAACATTTGCTAAAGTCTTGAATGTTCCTATCCTGTTTTCTTGACATGTAGTAGGATTAGATCTCCCTAGGCTCTGCCTTTACTGGAGACAGAAGCACTTTTGCATAGCACTGCTAATTTAGCTGCCAATCTCTGTCATTTATTTATAGCAAGTTATATACAATTACTTTCTAGACAGAGGTTGTAAGAATTCCCAATAAGGAAGGAACTGTCTTTGTTTGAGGAAATTCCATTTTAGTAGAGAGTGATGACTTAAAGACATGAATTAGGGATCAAGCAAAAAAGAGATAGCTAAGGTGCTTCAAGTTGGCAATAACAAAAATTAGTTGGTGGTGCTGGTGCAGTGCACCACCAATAGGTGGTGGGGACTGATGGGGAATGCAGATGATAGGGAAGACACAGCCACGCCACTTGGAAGATGGCCAGGTGACTTTAATAACAGGGTTTTCCTAACACTGTAATGTATTTAAATTTTTAAAAATTTTACAATGTCATTCTCTCAAAAGGTATCCAGGAACATCCAAGATGACATATGGCCTTCATTTATTTATTGAACTATGCACTTGAGGATCATCAGCACTATAGTAGTGACATCAGTAATGCTCATCAGTGCTCAGATGAATGTAACACAGAGCAGCACTCTTGTAGCCCGGAGGAGGAGGAAGCTCTAGGAGTTCAGGAATCTTCTTGGAATAGGAAATCCTGAGAACATTCTTGAAGAATCAGTATGAATTACATTGCTAGTGAAGGGGAAGAGTATTCTCACCAAGACATGGAGGTGAGAGAATTGCTGGTGGTTTATAAAGCAAGAGAGTATAATGTATGAAACCCTTTATGTTCTGGAACTTTACACAGTTTGCTAATGTCACTTTAAGCAAGCAGGGCCTTTTTTAGGGGAAGTTAAATAATAACAATAATTATATTAATATTATAATAAATTAGAATAGCTTACTAACTTCTTCCAATGTAGCAGAAACTGTTAACTACATATATTAATTTTGTTGTATGAAGCCTCCTAAGAACTTTTGAGGTAGAGGGTATTGTGATCCTCATTTGTAGAAGATGTAGCTAAACCAAAGAAGAGTTAAAACCTTGGCCAAGGGCCAAATTTGAATCTAAGAAAGGCCATGCTAATAGTGTCATCCATTTCTTTATTTAGTATACATTATCTAAAGCTTTGTGATGATTCTGAATTATAGACAGACTTTCATAGAATTTAAGGACATACAATGAAAGTAGAGATAGTAGAGACGTAAGTAAATGTATATAATATATATATATTTATAATTTGTGACAAATGTAAAATGAGAACAATTGACTTGAGCGAACAGACAAGGTAAACATATGGTAGCAGAAGTACAGGAGAAGACAAATAGCTGGAATTTAGACTGGTATGCACAAGCTGGTAGAAGGAAACGGGGACACAGGAAAAACTTGAGAAAGATTTTAGAGATAAAATTTTCTAATATCAGCAAGATCTTCTTATATAATCCTCTAGAATCCTAGGGAAGGGAAGAAAAGACAGAGCCTTATTAGGTTCCTATTTTTATACAGCTATGATGTCATCTATACACTGAAGCAAAATTTTATCTTTAGCCTGATTGAAATGGATTATTTGATCAAATCCCATGCATGTTTTATCAAATTTTTTCTTCTTAGTTTCTTTCACATTCTTCTTTCTACCATTAGAATAACCTATATCTAATAAGTTTTCAAGTCTTTATCATAAAGCAAGTGGGAGAGATGTGATTCTAAATTCATCCTTGAATGTCCCATCTTCCTGTGAGCTTGTATCATCTGCAATAGAATTCCTCAGATTTATCTAGGCTTTACTCAATATCTTAACCATAGTCAAGGTACTCACCCTTGCCTTCCACCCTTTAGATTAACCATCTAAATCCTGCATTCAAGTAGTAAAATTGCGAAACTAAAATGTTCTAAGACAAAAGGGAGCTCTGAGAAGACATGATCCCAGCATATGGTGTCCTCCCTGGGAGGAAATGGGAACAAACACCAATATGCTCTTGACTTCAAAAAATGTACATCCTTCCCTGGAATTTAATGCATCTGAGATGGAATGGGTCTTACATCTGATGTGATTGTAGAATTAAAGAAAGTCATTAACTCTAACAGCAAATGATGGATCCAGAATAAGAGCTCTTCACTACATTTAAAGACCCTCTTATCTGAACTAGTGACATGATAATTGGGTAAGGTGTGTGTGTGTATGTATGTCACATACATACACACACACACACACACACACAGAGAATGGTATGTAGGATGATGCATTTCTGTCTCTATTTGTACTGATACTACACATAATATGATGACCTCTTTTGGAGGAGAACTGGATTTTGGGGTCAACTTGCCAGGTCATTTTAGAACATGTAGGGTAAACTTTCTATAGAACAGCAGGAGGCTTTTGGGTATGTAGGTCTGAAGCTCAGGAGAGGCCAGGACAGAGAGAGATTTGGGTATTGGCAGCTTGTTAGGGGGCAGTTCAAGCTGCCTTTGGTCAACCTGGGTGAGGATTTCTAGAGCCATGGGAGGAGTGCTGCAGGACACACATTGCATGGGAGTGGTGGGTGATTTTTCTTTGTGATTATCCTCTTCAGAGCGTGGAAATGTCCAGGCTGCTCCTGTGGGAAGTGAGAATAATAACAAAGTGACACGGTCATACTGATTTAGGGTTGAATTTATAGATGGATTACTCATTTTAGCCCCAAGCACTGATGGATATTTGCCTGAGAGCTTTAAGATCTTTGCTTTGCAGAGTCAGCCCCTCCAGTACCTAACCTAGTATATGACTTAAAGAAGGTGCTTAACAGCTGTTGTTGGATAATTGTTAAAGAAGACATCACATCAGAAAAATGAAAAGGTACACATTATATGTTGACATTAAGAAATCATCACAAAGCAGTACCTAGTTAAGAAATTAAAAATAAACATGGTTAGCCTTAGTCAATTAGCTGGTGGTAAGCGCACCTTTAATCCATGTTGTATGCAAATAAGGGAATATAAATAAAAATGCAATTAGAATGTGAAAACATTTTAAACATGAAGTAAGTCTTCAAAATTCAGTATAAGTATAATTTGAAACTTTTTGGGGGAGGATTTTCTTTGTTTGTAATTATTATGGTTTATATCTGGATGTTTCCCTAAAGCCTCATGTGCTTATAGGTGGGGCTTTTGAGAGGAGATTGGATCATAGGGATGTGATATTCAGCAGTGGATAGGTCCACTGATGAGTTTATAGCTAAATGTGATGTTGGGAGGTGAAGCCTGGTCAGAGGAGGTGGGTCACGGGGAGTGTGGCCTGGAAGGAGCTATTTCCCTTCACCTTTGATGTCTCTCTGCTTCTCATCACCATGCCATGAGCTGTTTCTCCTCTGCCATACCCCTCCTGCCCTGGAGCCTTGCCTTGTCTGCAGACTGAGAGCCAAAATAAACCTTTCCTCCTTAGAGCTATGGGTGTCTAATATTGTGTCCCAGAAATGAGAAAGTAACTAAGACAGCAATATTTTTAAAAAGTCATGTATACACACTGTGATATTTGGCACCAGTTGTTAATTTTACATGCTGATGTCTTTTTAGATTCACTGTCTTCTGATATATCACAAGGTTTCAAAAATTAATCAAAATTTTCCAAAGCTCTAACTGTATCAGGGCCACCATCTTAACCTTAAATTGGATTCTACAGCTCAAATGGCCCTTCTGCAACGATATTGACAATCAGAAAAGACTGCCTCTTGGCCTCTGCTTTTGGTTGGTAATACTTCCCTTGGGGAAGAGAAATAACTCAAAGTATAATCTACTAAGGCCCACAATTTCTTGAGTATTTCAGGTTGTCCTTTCCAAAGTATAAGGTCAGGGAATAAATCTCCATCGTAGAATGTCATGAACGACATCAGCCAGAGCCTTTGTGAAAAAGAAGTTGGCTTATGCAGATATACAAAGAAAGACATAACACCCAGGCACAGACATATATAATAATCATCTCAGGAAGAAAAACCTAAAATACTCAAGAAATGAAACCATTTGCTTTGTAGTGACCTTAGTATTAGCCTCTTTTCTTTACTAGTAGACATGCCAGGAAAAAATCAGAATCCCTTACTCAAATAGCATATTTAAAAGCTTCAAGGAATGTAATGATTTGGAGGCTTTGATAGTGTATGGCTCTTACTCCTTTAATTCCTTGCTCAGAGAGCTGTGTGCTTCATTCATTTTCACTTTAGTGAAAAATTTTCAATTTGCAAGTGCTAGTCTAATTTCTTGACAGGGAATTTGCACATGTTCTTCATTAAAAACACCCCAGTAATCAATGAATCCTGACTTTGACTTTGTTTCCTTGAAGAACTTCTAACTTTCTGATGAGCAAAAACAAATGAGAAAAGCTTGCAATACAACTTACTTTGAATGGCCATATATTCTGAAACTTGCTAAGGCTGGTATAAAGAAGACAGAAAGCTAAATCAGCCCAGTTCAGTGTGACACTTATGAAGAAAGACTACTTGTTCCAGAAATAAAGCTAAATTTACTTATGTCAGAAAAGCCTACCTTGGGAGCAGAGTCATAAGGGCAAACATATTTCAGAACAGGGATGGACTATTTCCAGTATCAAAGTAACCCTCTGATGTTCTTCGTTTTAGACTTAGTTCCTCTTATAATCTCCTACTCAGAGTAAGATTTCAGTTCATAGTGGGAAAATGGTTATTTGAGTGTCTGAATTCTTTAGCTAGACTCTTCCATGAATTCACCTGATTTGTGTATGTCTTTTAATAAAGTGAAATAATTCCATTCTTAAACCATAGGCTAGGTTAGGGTTTCCTTCTTTTTTTGTTTGTTTGTTTTTCTGGTACTGGGGATGGAACACAGGACCTTGCACTTCTGAGGCAGGAGCAGTGCCACTGAGCTAAATCCTCGGCCCAACTTTTTTTTTTTAACGGTAACTTCACATATAATGGATTTATTTGACCAAAGATTTTCATTTAATTTTGATGTTTTGTAATAAACATACCTAATTAGGTACTAGAATGACTTCATAATGGATGAAAATGGAACCTGTCAAAATTATGCTACCTCTATATAGTATTAGAAAAAAAGCTATTCTTTTCTTTTAATTTGCAGCTTCTTGGATGGAATTTTGAAATATAAAGTACTTGGAGTTTAAGAACACACAGCAGCTTGAGTCAGTATTGTCAAATGAATGTACAAATGAATGACAATAAAACCGCATAATGAAAAGTCTTTCCCCTCATATAATTCTAATATGCTATAACACAAGTGTGTTATTTGGATTCTTTTCACATGTAATTAAACTATTGAGAGAAAAAAAAAGTTGCAGTAAACTGAAGGCCAGGGAAGGACAGATAAAAGAATACTAAATTCCACAGAGCATTTTACCATTCCCTCCATAGCCTGATAATAAGATGAAAAAAAACTAGTGCTTAAAGGTCTGGTGAAAGGCTACCTATAACTGAATAAATATCTTATTAATTATATGAGCAGCTTTTTTATTTTCAAAATGGAGTTCATATGTTTAAAAAATGTACCAATAATTTCTAACACTTGGAAGGTGGCCACACATCTCTTCTGGTTGTTTCTGATCTGACCTACATTGTTAAGTGAAGACAGTCTTACTAACAGGGTTGATATCACACCAGTTTGCTCTTTGTCTTTCCTGAATCTTTTCACAAAATTATTTAAACACATGTCTTTAACCACGCCCAAAGTGCCCAACTATTCTATGAATGACAGTCTTTTGCTATTAGGAGAATTTTTTTATATAATGCAATTATATATAACAAGATTTCTTGCAGTGCTAATCTTTGTGCTTGCTACATGTGACCCTTCCTTTATTCTGCTGTAGATATTCCCGTTGCCCTGAGGAGAAGCAGATTTATAGCAGAGATACAAAAGGAAGACTTATAGTAGGAACAATATTTTTGAAAGTTGAGTCTTTTGATTTGTTAGACATTTTGTTGCAAAAAGGGTCTTAAAAATTAAAAATTCTGAAACAGAATTGATGTTCTCCATTGCCCTGAACTCACTGAGGTCTGTCCTAGTTACCCTTACAAACATTTCTTTTATAAGTCAATGAGGTTTCAAGGGGACCAGACACAGTTAATTTCTGGGCCCCAAGGAGGACAGTGATGGTCATAGAATAAAGCCTCCAGCACCTGTTTTGGGGAAAGAATTTGAAAATGGAGAAAATGTGTTGCTTTATGTAAGTTTCCTACTAACCTTCCAACTGTAGTGAAAAAAAATCAATTTCAGGTTTGTCTGTTACTTCTATTGGCAAAGATATCTTAATATAATAGAAAAAGGCCCCATCTAGGAGATGAGCCTTCCCCCATTGACATGCTCATCCTAGATGATGATGGACATTCGCTGGTGGCCAAAGAGCAGTCGTTTGAGATTGTAGACCCACAGTGGACTTCAGAGGAAATGTCACTTCCATATTCTGCTCCACACTGGAATCCTGGCTCTTCCATCCCCAACATTTGTCATCTCTCTCCTTAAATAACTACTGGAGGCCTCCTCACTCATGCCAATCTTTGTCATATTCGTAATTCTGGTTACTAAGATCTTTCATTCTCTTTAAGTCCCATCATCAGTTTTACATTCTCTCTATATTTTTACCTGCAATAAAATATAGTGCACTATTGAATCGAAGGCCCTGTTTGCTAGGCAACTAGAGAAGGAAAATATTTTTTAGGCATTTTGGTGAAATTAACTGCATTTCCATATGCTTTTTATTGACACCTAAAGATTTGTCTGTGAAAAAGAAGCAAAAAATATAATTTTTTTTAATTGATATAGCAATTGAAGCACATAAGAATTAGGAGAAGGTAGAAGAGGATATTTTCAGTGAAGTGAGGGTTAGGTAGTGAGATAATAATAGGAATAATGTCTTCTAGAATCTGGGTAAGTAGTTCACTGAGCATCAGCATTTTGGTAGTATGGTATACATTTACTTTAAACAACAGAAAAAGTGTCTAATAAAAAAGGCTCTTTGAATAGGAACTTGCATAGCAGGTAAAAATTATCACAGAAGAACCAGGTGCCATGTGGTTGAAACTCCTTTGAGAGAAGGCGCTTTGTCCCTGTGGCCCAGAGATATTTGTGACCGTGCAATGGGCAAAGCCGACCCCTAAAGAGGGAAGTCAGAGATGCAGAGCTGGCAGGGGCGGGCCACTGAGGCAGGGGTCATTGGACTTAGGGTGTTTGAGAGAAGGGAAACTTCTGGTGCTCCTGGGAGCCTCCACTCCAGCATGTCTGCTGCTACATCACCTTGTCTGCCTGGTAGGAGTTCTAGCAAGGGGTATAACAGTTTCCTCGGCCTCTAAGGTGCCCAGGAATAAGCACAAAATAGCTTGATCACTTCCTTGATACCTGGAGATCTGTATTTCAACTGGCTCCTGTCAGAATTCCTTCCTGGGGTAGGGTGCCTTGGCCCTGGGTTGCTGGAGTTGCAGGGCTAAGATCTCAGAAGACAGTTTTAGGCACTGGAGAAGGAGTACTGTTTCTTCGCTGAGTGGCTTTGAGTGAAGGACAGGAAGGGCCTGGGGTTCCAGTGAGAAGTTGTTGATCTAAACTTGCCCAATATGCATTGATTCCTAGATAAAAGTGAAGCGAGAGGTAAGCAAAGGTTTAAAATGCCAAGGCCAAAGCATCAGACAGAGAGCACATTGAGAACAGGGCAAAGAGATGCATAAACAAATTTAAGTTCAGGAGCGGGAACATGGAAAGATATAATGAAAAATCAGGGCATTGTTTCAGTCTATCTGGTGGCCATGAAATGTGCTTGTAAAGCAGTGGCAGGTTTCCTCCAGAGTCATATGGCAATATTGGGAAACATTTTTGTTTGTCCTAACTGAGGGAAGGGCACACAACTGGCATCTCCGGGGATAAGGCCAAGGTTGCTTTTAAAGACCGTGCAACATACTGGACAGTCCCCACAACAAAGAGTTTTTGAACCTGTAGTGTCAGGAGTCCTGTGGCAGAGAAGTCCTGTCTTAAGGACTCAGCATAAAGCCTTATGGCTACATTAAACTTGAAGGAATTCCCACCCTTACATATCATTTTCTTAGAGGTCTCATACTGATCATTCTTCTCCAGGGTGAACTTCAGCAGGACATCTTAGCATCACACCTGAGCCTAAGTCTGCTTGGGTGGGTTGGGCATTATTCAGAGATATTGCTGCCAGTTTCCTGCCAGCTAGGGATGATCTTAGCTATTTCCTTGACTCCAGGGGATATTGGGAGTGCCTCAGTTTACTATCTAGTCTTGTTTTTGTCTGCTGCCCTTTGTCTCTGGCGTGGACTTTCCTCTTGGCCACATTAATAATCTTCTGGGTTTTGCTTTATCTGTTTAGATGATGACCACCCACCTAAGAGCACCAGAGATCATATCCAGCTAGTCTAAGCTCCACCCCTGTCAGATGTGGCAGTTGGGGTCCTTCTGGGATCTATTTGCCCAAAGTCATGACATCTCTCTTGCAATGTGGCCTCAGCTATTTGAGAGCCACATGTCTCTGATTTTATGTTCCCTCAATGACTGCATTCTAACAACTGCTCAGTATGGTTTGCAGCTATGTTCTTCCTGTAAACTCTCAAAACTTTATTTGCCTAACTTCTAATGAAATGTTTGTAAGACATGCTGTGAAAACAGATATATATTTTAAAAGCCTTATTGAAAATCACTGTGGAAGATCAAAACTTCCTGTGGAGCAGAGATATTTCTCCTTCCATGAGAAAGGGAGGAAGTGTCAAACAGAGTGGGTAGCAGGGGTCAGGTTTATCAGAGTCCTGGTGTGGGCTCAGGAAGAGCTTTCCTCCCCTCGCTGGGAGTGCATCCATCCATGGGAGTGAGCTCCTGTGCACGTGGTCAAGATGCAGCTCAGCCTTTCAATCTAGTGCTTTTCTTGGAAGGAAGGAGGGATCCGATGTTGGAAATAGGTTGTCAGTACTCTTAGATTGAGCAGGGGCTTTTGGGAGGGCTAAGGTGAAAACAAAGGATCTCAGTTTTGCCATCCAAACCAACCCATGATCAGACTTAGGTCAAGGAATCTAGTTTGGGGCTTTGAACATATTTCTCTCTCTCTCTCTCTCTCTCTCTCTCTCTCTTTCTCTTTCGATATTCCATCTGGTGCAGGGAAAAGCTTTTGCTTTTTACACATGTCAGAAAACCAGGATGCCAGGGTTCCCCAAAGGCCAGGGCTGGGATAGGACAGCTCTCCTCAGGATCCTGGCAGTAGGAGGAATCTTGGGTACATCTGTCCCGTTGCATGGGGTATTTGCACATTTCTTTCATCCCCACAGGTTCAAGGAATTTCAACTGTGCCTTTTTCTATTCTCAATAAGCAGAAATAGATTTTGTTAATAGTAACAATGTCAGTTTTTACAAGATGTATTCACCATCTCCATATGTGCCTGTTTTACTCATACAGGTTGCTCCAACTTAGGAGTAGGCTGTCTACCAAAAATTTACTTTAGATCAGGATTTTTTTTCATCTGAGTAGCATGTTAAAGGGCTTCAAGGGAGCACTGCAATCCCTGAGAGTATGAGCACGTATCTTCAGAATGTATGTTTAATAGCAGGAAGTGCACAGCTTGCACTGGATTCAGATATGGAGCTCGGAGTCCCTGATGTCAGAGTGATGTTTGGTAATCAGCAGTTGAGAAGTTTTAACACATGAACCAAAAGTGGACTTGGCTTGATGAAGTTTAAAGCCCAGCAAGAGAGATAAGACATTCACATAAGTAGCCCTAAAGGTTTGACAAAATGTTCTGGACATTCTGAGACCATGAGATGATTCTGAAGGATGGAGACCCTAATGTACTTTAAGATTGAATCAAGTGTATATAGAGTAGCAAAAGAAGGGGTGAGTTTAAGATAATTAAGGAAAAGGGCACCTGTAAGACATTTGCAAGTTAGTTATTTACAAACCTTTGCATTAATGATATGAAGATATTCAATGATACTTATGGCTAAAAATATATATTCTTCCCCAAATATAAAAAATTTCAAAACAGAATAGAACTCTATTGATATTGCCACTCTTTCTATTAGACCACATCTGTCTCATTCGATATATTGGAAAGCAGACGTTGGACTTTACTGTTGAGCACTGCCTGGATGCCCTCTCACAGTCATATCTAGGTAATGAGAGGTATGGATTTTTTCCCACAGTGCACCTAAAAATAGAAACTAAAGGAGAATGGTCCCAGTCCCCCTTTCGCCTTGTGTGCAGTTTAGACTGAGGTGACAAACTATGAGCGCTAGATGGCGCTCCTGCATAGGAGAGACAGTCCTGGATTTTCCTGATTTAACGCGGATGGTTGGGATCCTCCACAACCCCTGAAACTGATGGCTAAATCTGATAAACGAGCTGGTGAAAGAGCCAGAAAGTCAAACAGAGCTGTGTAAAGAGATTTTCAAGAAATCAAATTGACGATATTTGAGATGACAAAAAGCAAGTGCCTGTCTGCTTTTTACATTTACATTTTTAAAAATTTGAGATGCCTCAGGCGTAAGTGTTGGTGGGCCACAGATATGGTAGTTAAATTAATATGCACAGAACTGAATTCTAACTTCCCCCAAACTTGGTTCTTTCCCCATATTTCTGTTTTCATTTGCGGCGTCTCCTGTTTCCCAGGTTTCTGGCCTGAGTGCTTTCTGAATTACATCTTTGAGTCTTCTGTCTTCCTTTCTCCTATTACATTTATTTTCCAGTCCTGATGTCTATTTCTTCAAGCTATCTTCTGGGGTCCTGTTTACCCTTCTATTTCATTTTCATCATTTTTGTGTTACTTAAATTACATAATAAAATTATTTTACTGATAAAATTAATAAATAAAATTACTTAGATGGCAGTTACATAAATATTAATTTAATATCTTCATGGTTGGTCTAACGGTAATTTTTTACTTTCCAATAAAGAAAACTGTCAGAGCTTCTAAAATATGGTTTATTCACAGTCATTTATTCATTGATTAATTTTATTTACTCCTTCAACTAATTTTTCCTCCTCAGATATTGTTATGAAACTGTCTCAGTTGTTAATGTGAAATTCATATTGAGAGTGTCTTGTATTATTATATGCTAAATCTCTAAACTCTATTCACTAAACACACAAACCCTTCCCATCTCAACTTTTAAATTGAGTTACATCTTAATTTTGACTTGATCAGTTTTTAATGTTTCCACTCTGAGGACCAAGGAACTGCTAATCATAGCTGAGCCAGATAGCATATAAAATTCCTTCCAATTTTTTGTTTTTGTTTCCTGGGATTAAAAACTTTTGCTTTTAGTTTTCCTCAGGTTCTTTTTTTTTTTTGTATCTACCACCAATTCACCCCCGACTCTCCAGCTGTATAATTATCACTCACTATATTTACTTGATTGTACTTTTCCAGGCCTGCTGCCCAGCAAGTGCCTTGGGTTTCCCCTTGTCTTCCTCCTGGAGATCCCTGTCATTGCTCTCCTGTGGGAGACCTGTTTGGGGTTCCAGGTCTTTAGCTTTGTTTACTCTATTTTTGGTGGGAACTCCAGGGAGAAAGCTTGCCCAGATGGTAAAGAGATTGAGCATTTGCACATGTGGAAATGAATATATTCTGTACTTACACCTGACTGTGCTTTTGGCTAAGGGTAGGATTATATGTTGGGAATTATTTTGAAGGCACCATTATATTATGTTCTAACCATGCTGCTGTTGAGGAGCTGAATGGCATTTTGGAGCTTGTTTCTTGTTGCCCCAGATGTTCTGAAATTTTACAATGGTATGAGTGCTCTGGTGAGGGACAGTGTTCATCAGCTGTTCTAGGATTCTGATGGATGTCTCAGCTTCTGGAGAAATATTTTAGGAAAGAAAATATCCAAACTTAGTAAGCCAATAACTAACACTCGCATCCAATTTCCATCAGGCACATTGACTTTTATAATGTGACCTTAAAATGATCAAATTGTGTTTTTCTTATTATTTGATATTATGAGAAAGATCATTGCTTTAAACTGTGTTACTGAAATCATTCCTAATAGATATCCAAAATATTGTGGAGTACAAATTACATTTTTTTCTATCACTGTTCCCTACACATGGAGAAATTTAAATCCAATTATATTTAAAATCTTAAGTTGTAGAAACTAAACTTAGATAGTTGTTTCCTAATGTTGACTTTTGTCAAAAGTAGAGAACGGCAACCAAACATTTATTTTCACCATCTATACATAAAACACCCGAATCGACACAATTTTCCTCTTTCCAAAGCTCAAAATTAATTTTGTTAAAATTTTGGTCTAATTTGCTTTTGTAGATAAGGAGGGATAAAACTGTAGACTCTGAAGTTTAGCTCAGGACAGTTTTGAACTTTGGTTCCCCCAGTAATCTCATTTCACTGCACTGGATCTTACTTCTTTTTCCTATTTAGATTTGGTTCCATTTTTGTACTGGAGATTGAACCCAGGACTTTCACATTGAGCTACACCCCTAGCCCTTTTCTTTATTTTTTATTTTATTTTTATTTATTCTTTGTTCATTAATTTTATTGGTACATTTTAGGTATACAATATGATGACATTCATCATTGGGAATTTGTATCTTCACATGATATATCTTGGTTCTTATGTTTTTGCCCATTCCCCTGCCTTCTCTTCAACCCCTCCACCTCTACCTAGTTACAAAGACTTTGTTTCCATTTTTTTCCTTTTTCACATTTATTTCTTTCCCTTCTTTCCTTTCCCCTACCCCTCCCACTTCCTCTTCCCCAGTGGAACTTTTCTTCCTATTTCACATTATCTATTATACATTCTGATCCTTATTTACACTTTCAGCTTCTCATACCAGAGAAACTATGCAGTATTTACACATGTGTGTCCTATTTCTTTCACTAAAGAGTATGGCCTCAATGTGCATCCATTTAGCTATAAATGTCTCTAATTTATCAATTATTGTGGCTGAGTACTACTTCATTTTATAAAAAACCCACATTTTCTTTATCCAGTCTCCAGTTGATGGGCCATGGGGTCATTTCCATGTTTTAGCTATTATAAACTGTGCCGCTATGAACATGGATGCACATATATCACTGTGGTATGGTTCTTTTAATTCTTTGGGGAAGATACCCAGCAGGGGAATAGCTTGGTCAAATAGGACCTCTAACCCTATTTTTTGAGGTATCTCCATTCTGATTTCCACAGTGGTTGCACCACTCTGCACTCCCACCAACAATGGACAAGGGTTCCTTTCTCCCCACAACCCTGCCAGCATTTGTTATTGGTTGATTTCTTGATAGCAACCATTCTTTCTGGAGTGAGGTGGAATCTCAGTGTTGTTTTCATTTGCATCT
>NW_004624810.1:261567-292682 GCF_000247695.1 Heterocephalus glaber
TCAGTCTTATGTTATTCTTCTTTGCATCATCTAGCAGCTGCTGGATTGATTTCTCATGTTGCTTTATAATTTTGAAGCAATTTTTCTTTTCCTGGTCATTAATTACAATCTTTTCTTCTATATCTGAAATTCTGTCCTCACACTGGCTCATTCTGCTGTGCAGATTTTCAATGGAGTTTTTCATCTCCTGGAAATGTGTTTGCATCTGTTTTATGGATTCCATTTGTTTCCTATGTTGGGATTCCATCATGTTCTTCAGGTCCTCTCTAGATTTATTAATCATGTCTTGCCCTAGGAGCACAATTTCTCCTGTTATCTGAGAAATTATTTCTGATTTCATTTTTTCCAGATCCCCTTTTGTTGCCAGTTCAATGGGTTCAGGTGGTTGAGTATTAGAGTGTTCCATCTCATTTCCCTTTGGGGTTGCTCTAGGTGATCTGGAAGTCAGGTTTTGAGACTTATTTACATGTTTTCTCATTTCAGCTTATTGGAGGGGGTGCTGTTGGCATCTGCACAACTCACCTCCTCTGAGCTGGGAGAGGTGGGACAGGGGCCGGGAGTGGTGGTAGGGATGGTGGTCCAGAAGCCCCTTCCTCTGGGCCAGGAGCAGCAGGACAGAAGGCAGCCCAAAAGCCTTTCCTCTGCGCTGGGAGTAACGGGAGGGATGGTCAGATCTTGCTTCTTGACCCATTCTGCCAGTCTATTTCTTTTGATTGGTGCATTGATACCATTACCATTGATGGTTTTAATTGCTATATTAACTTAGACTTGTTATAACATTTTCCTGTTGTTGGATTCTCTGCCATTGCATTTAATTGCTGTATTGCCTGATGGATTCATTCTGCTGGGTTTCATGGGATTGTGACTCTCATTGTCTTTTCCTAGGGTATTGTTTAAAATTTTTGTGGTGCTGCTTTGGTATTCATGAAGTTCTTCAGGTGTTCTTTGTCATGAAATATCTTATTTCTCCATCAATTTTGAAGGATAGTTTTGCAGGTTACATCAGTCTGGTTTGGAGGTTGTTTTCTTTTAGGGCTTAAAATATGTCACTCCAAACTCTTCTTGCCTTGAGGGTTTGCATTGAGAAATCTTTTGTGATTCTGATGGGATTTCCTTTGTATGTGATTCGTTTCCTTTCTCTTACAGCTTGTGGTGTTTTGTCCTTCTGTTGCTTTCTGGAATCTTAACTATTATATGCCTAGGTGTAGATTTTTTTGTTCATGGCTAGTTGGAGTCCTATATGTCTCACTTATCTGTATGTCAAATTCTTTTCCCCTGCTTTGGAAGTTTTCTATCATTACTTCTGTGAACATTTTTTTATGTCATTTGCACTATCTCCTGTTTCTTAATTGGCTCCAGTCAGTATTATATTATTCTTCTTTTCATCATTTAGCAGCTACTGGATTGATTTCTCATGGTCCCTTACTATTTTTAAGCAGTCTTTCTTTTCTTCCTCACTAATCGCAATCCTGTCTTCTATATCTGATATTTTTTCCTCACCTTGGCTCATTCTTCTTTGTAAACTTTCAATGGGAGTTTTTAATCTCCCAGATGTCTGTTTGCATCTGCTTTAAGGATTCCACTTGTTTCCTATGCTGGCATTCCATCTTGTTCCTGATCTCCTTTATTTTTTTATTTGTGTTTGCTTTAGAGTTATTAATTGTGTACTTCACTATGGACACAATGTTTGTTGTTACCTGACAAATTATTTCTGATTTTATTTTTTCCAGGTCCTCTTTTGTTGCCAGTTCATTGAGTCCAGATGATTGAGTATTAGATTGTTCCATCTTGTTGCCCCTGGGGGTTGCCTTTGGTGATCTGGAAATCTGGTTTTGAGTCTTGCTTATGTGTCTTCTCATTTCAACAGATGCAGTCTGCTGCGCCTTTGTTGAGGTGACTCTTTGCTCATCCAATGGGCTTCAATTCTCAGCAAGCCTCAGAGAAGCCTTCTCTCTGCTGCACAGCAGTGGGCCATTTTCTGGGTTCAGAATGATGGCCTTCTGGATCCCTGTACTTCCCTGTTGCCCAGGCAGAGTTCTGGCTGGGGCCTGTGCATGCTTAGAGCTGGCATCTAGGTGGTTCTCTTACTGAGGCCTTTGAACCTGCTCAGGTGTTTACCAGGCAGGCCTTTGGTTCCAGCTTATGACCCCAAGCTGCTGTTGTCAGGCAGGCTCCTGGCTGGGGTCTGCATGCACCTAACAATGGTATCTGACTGGGTCCTTTATGCCTGTGCAGCTGTTTTCCAAGGAGGACTTTGGTTGGGGCCTCTGTGTCCAAGCTGTTGGTGTCTGTGCAGGGCCCTGGGTGGGGCCCGGGCACCCAAGCCACTATTGTCAGGTGGTCTTCTGGCCTTTTATTTTTTATTTTGAAACAGAATCTTGCTGATTCACTACTTGCTAAGTGGTGCAGGTCAGGCTCAAACTTGAAATCCTCCTGCATAGCCTCCCAGAATGCTAGGGTTATAGGCATGAGCCACCACACCCAAAATGAGTATGACTTCTTCAATGAATTCACATAGAAATAGTATATAAAAAATTTCCAAAGTGCCTGGAACCAGCCACCTCATACACTCTCAATAAAAGCATCGGCCACCTGTTCTCAGGCTGGGTGCCACAAGGCAAGTGTGACTGTGCCAGAGGAGAGGCCCCGGGCCAAGGCATCAACAGCACTCCAGTAGCCTGTGCTTTAGCTTCCATGAGAAAATTTGAATATCTTCAGAGAAATCATATATATCTTATAGCTGTCAAATATCTCATTACAATTCCTGGGTATAATATAATGAATGTTTAAATAGTAAAAAGAACAATTTGGGAAAATCAGTCATACATTATTTTTGAGAAAATTGCCTTAGTGGCACTAAGTTGATCTAAAAGAACACATTTTTTTCCCTAAAGATTAATGGGTTTTTAGATTATTTCTGAAAAACATCCTCCAAAGAAAGTGAATAAATATCATTTTCTTAGCAATACTTCTTTTCAAAGCAATATAAATTAGAAATTAGTAGTAGTTAATAAATCCATGAATAATCCATGTTATTTAAAGTTCTGCAGTGATCAGGTTCACATATTATATGCTGCCTTCTTAAACTACTGTATATCCTAGGATTTGCAAAGAAACTGTTAAAATGTTTTTTCATTCCTGTATATGTGAACTTAATTGATAAATATATACCTTGACAGTGATGATATGGAAAATTTGTATTTAGTGAACATCTGTCAAAAGTATTTTTATTATCAAACAAGATTCTTCTTTTTAATGTAAAGCAATTCTTTCTATTTTCCTTTTTTTCTTTCTGTCATGATTCTTTGAAATGTCTGCTAGTGTTTAGCATTTGATTAGGGAATTCAAGAGGAGTCTATTTTTAATAAGATTATCAAAGGAAAATATAAAAATATGAATAACACGAATAATAACAAGCATCTGATTTTCTCTTTGTGAAATAAAAATGAAGAAAATGTACTGGTAAAAAGTGTTGTTTTTTTTTCCTTGGGTAAATCTTATTCTGAGCCTTTCTTTCTTTGAAACTGAGTTTTAGTTGAGGGCTTCTTTTTATATTTAAAGGCAACTGACATTGCAAGTGGAATTGTTGTAGTGGACCTGAGATCCTTTCACATCAGTGCATGGGAATATTTTCCATGCGACTAATCCCCAGTGGGTACATTTTCCTACTTTAAATGGGATATTTCTAAACATTACCATTTCAACCAAAGTTATTTGATAGATCACTAGTATTTATTGATACTGTGTAAGTCTTGCTGCCAACATAATCTTAATAAGTCATTACAAGTCTCCTGGGTAAGCTATTTTTCCATTTCTTAAGCTTTAGTGCCTGTGCTGAATGGATTTGGCATTTAATAAATCACCGGAGGGCCAGTAAACACATTATATTCCTGGAGTTGTGACTGTCTAGACAAAAGTGCATGGAGAGATCTTTCCACTCTAAGTAGCAGGAGAGCATTTGTTTGCCACAAATTGGTTCTGAATCAATTGCTCAGAAACTTGGCATATCCAGGCTTACTTGGATGCAGGAGGAGGGCCAGACTAAGTGCTGCATGGGATGCTTTTCTGCCTTCTAGTTTAATTGAATAACCGAGAGAAGCAATGTTGAAGAAACAAGAAGTCCTATGGGAAAGAGGCCTAGAATTGTATCCATTTTAGACTCAAGAATTATTATGCCATTCTTTCTGTTTTATGACCATGATTTATTTACAAAAATGTGTGAAAGGTTTCTTAAAACTGAGCAAGTGATACTATTAAGGATGTGCAGCAAGAAAACAGTAGGAAAGACAGAATAAGATTTCTTTCCTGCTAGACATGTGATGTATGCACATGTATGTGTATGCTGTTTCGCCAGAGTGAAGCTTTGTTGTTTGAGACAGGGGAAGAAGGAGAGGGAGAGGGAAAGGGACAGAGGGACAGAGACAGAGACAAGGTGATGTTTCATTAGTGAGCATTTTGAAGCACAATTCTCAACATTTTCAGGGGAAACTTGTTTTAGAAATGATGTGACACTGCATTAGGGTTTGATTTGCTCTTTAAAGTAGATCCATAGCAGTCCTTTGAATTATTGATATTCTTGGAGTTTAATTTACCACACAATTTCCAGTAGTATGAGGCTCAGGGTATCCCTTGGACTTAGGTTATTCTGTTTCTTGTTCTATATTCTTCTTTTTAATCTCTCTGATCTTTTCTTCTGGTTTTGTGGCACCTATACTTGCCTGATGAATTCTCTAATGGATTTCACTGAATTTCAGATATTTTTTGGAAAAAAAGGAAAAAGAATTGTAAAATTAAGTCTAAGATCATTTGGGTTTTGATGATACCAATGGCTTAGAATGTGTATTCAAAAGCATTTGGATTACTTAATTTAATATATTATCATAACATTTGGCCTCCTCAGTAGATTTGAAACTTCCTGGTTCCATCTGTTCATGAAAAGAATTATACCATGGATCTTCATTCCTTAAGAAGTAGCCACCCTACAGTTGAGTTATAAAATGATCTGGTTCAGCTATATACCAGTTGGTTTGATTATCTTGTATATAACATACATTTTAGTCTAAAGTATTGAGTTGTGAATATTATTCAAATTCCACCTTCATTTCTACTTATCATTTCAAGATGTTTGAATGTTGAAAACATTACTGGACAAGTAAATAAATGCACGCATTTGAAAGACATGTTTGGATAACAATGACACTGTACTTAAAGTCTCAAGTTACCGGAGGGCAAAATGAGTGTATCCCATCATGAACACTGCAGCAACTCCTTAAGAATTAGGCAAAAGCACAAAGCAGGGATTTTATATCCTGCATATAATGAAGCTTTTAGCCAGTGATTAATAGAATTCCTCTTCATCTTTATGAACAAGCCTAAGTTCTGTTATTTCTTAAAATGACTATCCCCAATGATTCTTATGCTGCTGCCCTTTAAGTCTTTGAATCTAAAAAATGATTAAATCAAAAATCATAAATATTCATGCCATCTTCCAGCACTGTGTGTGTGTGGGTCATCACACACCATTAGGGAAGTGATCCTGGGTTGTGATTTCCTGTCAGCATACTTCTGTGCCTGGGGCTAATGCCAATGAGGGGCAGATGGGATGGATGTACATTTGGATTGGTCAGATGGGAATCCAGAAGGCTCCTCATAGATCCAAGTGACTTTGTGACATGTATTTCTAAAATAGTCCTCTTAGATTGAGGGTCTAGATCTTCTTGGAGGAATTTCGGCTGACTTGATTTCTATAACACATATGATGTTGGGCCGGTAAGAAGCAGCCAAGATTTGGAAAAGGTAATGGATAAAGAAGAAAATAATTTCTTAAAGAATTAATTGAGAGTGGATAAAGGAAAATTGAAGGAATAAGTATACTTAGGGGGAAATTTCTCTTAGTCTATATCATTACCTATTTATTTAAAAATATTTCTTAATTTGCGTCATTTTCCTATTTAGAATCCAAATTTTCCAAGAACAGAGACTTAATATATATTTAATTCCATGTGCTCTAGAAGAAAAATACTGAATTTTTATTCTTCATCATTAGTAGTAAAAATTCAACCTCTTTAATCAATATCCTTTTTTTTTTAGTACCGAGGATCAAACTCTGGTCCTTGTGTTTGCAAGGCAGGCAGCAGAACCACTGAGCTAAATCCCCAGCCCTAATCACCAATATCAGCAGGGTAAAAATCTTATAAATTTATTTTATCTTTCAGTAAAGAAGAGAAAGCATTGAAAAATACTCTGAAAAAAATATTTCTTTTAGAAGTCAAATTTAAGAATACTTTGAAAAAGATTTCTTTTTTCTCTTTTCCATATGTTTTGAGCATACGGATGCCTGGAATAAATTCAACCTAGAGGCCATTCTGCAAAGGCAGCAAAACCAAAGAATTTTTATGTATGATTGGCAAATCTCAAGAGTGCTAGTTTAGAAGAATGCTAATAAGTAAAGATACTTCTGTGAGCTTGGAATGCTTACCTCAATCTTCTTTTAGCTGCCAGCAGACTGTGAACACTTGGGTCCAGCTCTGTTGGGCCCTCCTTCCTTTGTTCAGATATATCAGTGCCAAGAATACTTGGGGTGATTAAGTGCTCAGTAAATCTAAATCATGTGTAGACTGCCAATTTGGAGAAATGGAGGCACCTCACTGCCTCATTATTTGCAGATCTCAGTGAACTTTGTCAATGTTAACTTTTGTGAAAGAGCTGTTGTCCGAGGATCATTGAAACTACATTTCAGAAAAAGTGCTCAGAACTCTTTTTTTAAATCTGTATAAGAAATCTTTATTTCAAATAATGTCTTCAGACTTTCAGGTGCAAAGTTTGAGCGAAATCTTTATGCAGAGATACAAAGGGTTAATGAATGGTTCGTGGAGTCACAAACACACTTTGGATGCAGACTTACTTTAGCAAGGCCAATCTTGCTGAGATCACACTGCATACTTCCATTTTCATGCTGGATGGAAATGAAAGACAGGCCATCCTTCATCCTGCTCTTATTTACAATTATAGCCCTGGGTGTAATTCTACCTGTGTTTATACATCAAGATAGAACAATAAAGGTTACACATTATACAGTGTGTGGTCAATTTAGAAAATGCCTCCTTAAACAAAGACTATCTCAGACTTATTTTACAAATTGAATTCTTAAAAACAACAGCACTCCAAAACAATGCTTAGATGTAGCCAATGCAGCTCAGCCTGATGGGAATGACGCTCCAAGAATTGCCTGGCATCCCACTCAGCCCCTTTGCTTGGAGAAAGGACCCAAGCCTCCGTGATGGAGAACAGCAAATGGTGAAGATAAGCTCACCATCATTCTCATTTCCAGCCGAACCCTTTCTCAGGTCATTGCAAAACCTGACAACCACTCAACAGGAGAGGACGGTGACTGAATTCGGGGTTTTCCTCTGTACTTTTTATGTGTGACAATCTAGGCCTATGAGAAAATTTCGATCCCTGTTTTCCTAAACTTGACTTACAGGATGGGCCCAGCCCCAGCAAGCCTGGCCTCAGGCTGTGGGAGCCTGCCAGTCACTGAGGTTAGGGCAAAGGGGACTGCTGACATGATGCCTCCTGTCATCACCTACACGGTGTCCTCTGAGGACCCTGAGTCCTGCCAGCCATTGTCCTGAGTGCCCATGTCCTCCTGAAGATGTGGCTGGTGGGAGCTGCTTCTGCTGCGGCCCAAAAGAGATTCCTCCTTGTGCTGGTTATCAGTCTCTGCCACACAGGGCCACAGCAGGAAAGGACCTGGTTGAAGCCTTTGACATACAAAGCAGCACCTTGTTTTACAGGGGTAGAAAACAGGAAGTCCTCTCCCTCTCTCCCCACCCTGGGAGGTCTGATGAGTCTCTTGGAGCTGGTGTTTCACCAGTCACAACACTTGGGTTTCCAGCCGTCAAATTTCCTTGACGATGAGATCAATGTTAATAATTGGGTTGAAGTACAGGGCCCAATAAAACAAACAGTTGCAAACAAACTGAGGAATGAGGGGCCAGAACATGGCCACAAAAAGCTCCTGTGTTGACACTTTCCAAAAATGGCTCCACAGCCTCTGAGGCACCGTCTTCAGCTCACTTCTGGACCAGATCCTCCAAAAAGAGAATAATTCGAGAACTGAGAGTAGCATGGCATTGACAATGAGAAACCGTGATGTCCAGTAATGGACCTCCAGCGAGTCCCAGGTGAATTCAGCAATCAGCTGATATGGAAGGAAGGAGTACTTTTCAAGGAACTTCCTCCACTGCTTCCAGGTGGGCTTCCTCGGGTCCAGAAGCTTTGTGATGATGTCCTCCCTGGAGCTGTCATCCTGCAGAGGGCAGATGGTGTGGATGAAGGGCAGAAAGGTGTCTGTGTAGTCAAACAGGTAGAGGTATAGTAGACTGAGTCTCGGGGAACTCTTGAGGGCATAGAGCAGGAACAGGGACCTGCCTGGGTTCACAGCCTTATATTCCCAGAGATTTTGGGGGCCTTCACACCTAGTGCTTTGATGTGCTCCAGCTTCATGAGGATGGCTCTTCTGTGGCTGCTGTTTTCTATGGTATATGGTGCTTTTGAAAATTCTTCCTCTGTCAGGGTTAAACACAATCTTTCGTTTACTCTCTCAGATAAAAACCTGTCCCTCTACAGGGAGGCCCAAGGGCCCAGCTGCTCCAGCCAGAGGACAACTTCTTCCACCATCCATTGGGCCACAGCCTTGTGGACCAGGAGGTCGTTCTCAGACTCCCTGCTGCTCCAGTGATAGACTAGCAGGACCACCGCCACTCCAGTTAAGGCCATGAGCACTCCAGAAAAGAAGCCCCCTCCTCTCTGCTGATTCACTCGGCCTGTGTTGGGAGCTAAAGGAATCTGATCATTCCCATATTTTTGGAAGGCTGCAAGACTTTGGACTATGTTGTTATTCTGCTGAATGTCTTCAAATCTCATTCTAATGGCATCAGGAAATAACTTCTCAATAGCATCCCTGAGGAGAATGTTGACTTTGGGGAAGCCTTCCCATTTCTCTCTGCATTTTGGGCACTCTGTTTTCTTCGATGACACCCACCACAAAGCTAGGCAGTGCCGGCAAAAGCTGTGCCCACAGTTCAGGGTGGTGGGGTTAACCAGGATATCGTAACAGCAGAGGCATGAGAATTCACTGACAGAAATCTGAGGGCTAGTGCTTTCGAGAGGGTCATCTCTCTGGACCCACGATGTTCAGGTTATTTTTTTGAGGCTCTTCCATCTCTTAGCAAATTCTGAGATCCACAGACAAGGAAATTTTCAGACTTAGGAAACTGCAGTAAAGCATCATGGAATCATTCCTTCTGTCCAGGGTCCTATGTGGCCATCGCCCCCCACCCCTGCATGGACCCCTGCAGAAGAAGGGGGGTCACTCAGTGTAGGGAACAGGGGAAGGGGATGTTACCAGAACCTCTGCAGTGAGTCCTGCTCTCCTGTGAGCCACGGCAGCACATGGCGAATTATAGGAAAGGTAGACAAATGAGACTGAGAAGAAGCTGAGCTTTGGGTCTGATCAGTGCTGCTCTGGGCAGCAAAGACAAGAACCCATAGCTTGCAGCACCTTTTATTTAGTTCATCAGGAGAAACAAATGTAACAAATGAATATGTAGATTTCAGTATCACATTGGGATGAACAAGGTGTAACAAAAGACTTGGGTGGGGGCGGTGGAAATCTAAAAACAATGAGGAACTATGCAGATGAAGATTTAGTTCCTCCCAGGAACTACACAGATGAAGATTTGGTTCCTCCCAGGGTGTCTCTTGCAGGTGTGGTCTTGTCCTGGAGCATTACAGTGGGATCATTGAGATCTCCTTTGTGACCTGAGGCCAAAATGGAATTATGTCTTAGAATGTTATAGCTGGCCTCTAGGCAGGAGAACTAGGCCTACTCAAATGATTTTTCCCTAGAATTATGTAGCATTGCTCCCAACAACTCAGAACTCTTTTTTGGGCTGTAGTAATAATATTATGAGAGTGGCTGACAATTGTTACTGCTTTGACCCATATGGACTCATTTAATCCTCATGATACCAAGAAGATTAAGCATAAATATGATCTCTATTTTACAGTAGATGAGACTGAAGCCCAAACAAAACAGTTGCCATGCTTCTCTTCTACTCAGTCTGGCTCTGGTGTCTTGTTTGTAACTATCATGCTGTATTACTGTAATCTACCAAAGGGAGAGTCATTCAAATGAAGTGGCCCATAGGAAGTATGGAGTGAGGGGCATTACTCAGAAATGAATGGTAGAGTGACTTTAAGATATCTGAGGGTACAGCTGGTACCTGAACATCTTCAGGGACCAAAGTGGCTACTCCTGATTTCTCTGTCCATGTTTCTCCTTATGGTCTCATTTCTGCATTGCTTCTTGTATTTGTTTTACCTGCCAGATATCCTCCATGCTTATGGCTTACAATGGCCCCTGACAGCCTAACCTTACACTTGAATTCAACAAGTCACCCCTGTCTAAACTCATTTGGGTTAGTTCCTGGTCTAGTCATCTGAAAAGAATATGGAGAATATGTGTGTCAAAGACAAAGCAGTTGTTAGAAAATGGGGCTGTGCTTGGAAAGCAGCAAAACATCTGCTACACAGGGGAACACTCAAGATTTCCAGGGAAGGAATCTTTCCATAAGACCTCAGGGGTTAAGTGTTGTGGAAAGTGGTATTACTCCTTGTCAGTCTGATTTCTGTTCCTCAGACCTCTCTCTACAATTTATAAATCTCTGCTTTGTTTTCTCCACTGGGGGGGGGGGCTCATGTGACTTGCTTTGAACTGTGAGATGTCAGCAGAACTGCTGTGTGTTACTTGTGAGAACATTTAAGAGCCAGCCTGAGGTTCTGCAGTGCCTCCCCTCTCTCTCTCATGATGCTTGATCATTAAAGTCCTAGGCAGAAGAAATAAAGATGAAATGGGGCAGAGATTCATGGGCCCAGAATGAACATGTAAGCTTCAGAAAGAAATAAAGCTTTGCCTTTTGAAGCCATTGAGATTTTAGGGTAGTTGGTTTTCCCTGTTTATCTTGACAAACAAATGTGTCACAACCTAAATCACATAAAAATCATCTTAGCAGCAGGCAGAAAAAGGGAAAAATGTACTCTTGCTTGATAACCTCATTTCAATAGAGCTTTTGCTGATCATGTGGATTCTAATCACAGCACACTGGAATAAGCTGGCCCTCTGTATCTGTAAGTTCTACATTTGTGGAATCAACCAACCATGGACCCAAATTTTTGAAAAGTAAATTGTATCTGCACTCAACATGCACACTTTTTTCTTGTCATTATTTCTTTAAAAGTATAGTATAATATCTATTTACATTTTTGGGGTATTACAAATAATCTAGAGATGACAAAGTAAATAGAAGGATATTTATAGGTTAAATGCAAATACTATGAATATCCTAGGATTTTTGTATTTGTAGTGGGCCTTGGAACCACTCCACTCCAACACCAAGAGGTGGCTGCTTACATATGTTCTATGTACTAAGGCTCAGTCCTAGTTAAAATGATGATGTCAGCAAAGCTTCCCATTTGTCCCCCTTCTATCTGTGTGGTCCTCTTGCACAGGGAACTGACCATTAAGAGGGCACATTCAGACTGTCCTGTGTCCTTGAACCTCACCTTTCTTTCTCTTAGGATGCCATCTCAAAAGCACTTCTCTACCTCACCCCTCTTTTACACAATCTTTTCTTAGGTTCAAATTCTAGATGCTATCAGGCAACAGTTCTCTCATAATAGCATGAACCAATAAAAATAGGGTGTGCTGTGTTATATAATTACAGTGGCACGTCAGTTTACAAATGCTTTTGTTTGTGAATAATTTGGTTCAGAAGCATTTAGAAGAATTTTGTTTCTGTTTGCAAACTCTACATCAGGTGACAAACACAAAGACTATCTCTCCTGCATGAACAGGAATGTGGCCATCTTTTCCAGAATCAGGGAACAAGTTAAGTTCATGAACCAAGGTACCACTGTACTTTCTGAATTTAAAAGAGCCACATTAAAAAGTAGAATGCAAATAGGTGAAATCAATTTTAGTTGCAGATATTATTAAACCCAGTATGTCCAAAGTAGCATTTGTACAAGTAATCAGTGTAAAGAGTGTTCAAATATATTTCATTCTTTTGTTTTAGGAAAAGTCTTTGAAATCTGGTGTGTGATTCACATTTACAGCACATCTCAGTTTGCACCAGCCACATAAGTCATATCTGAATGCTGTATGTGCCTAGTGGCCGCCATCCTGAATGGCATAACACTTTAACATTCAATCCTTTCATAGGCAGTTTACAGGAGCTTAGGAGAAAACCAAAAACAACCCTTTCTTTGGTGCCATTCTTCTTGCCTTTCTGGGTGTAGAGGATTGCTTGGGTAGCAGTTTCTGGATATAAAAAAAAGGGCTTCCAGTGAGGACTTCCTGGCAGACAGGATTGCGGAGGAAAAGTTTCTCTGCTTAGCTGCATATCTGTTGAGCATCTGGTTCTGTGGTTTTCTAGATCTGCCCAAGGATAGGCTTTATTCTCTTTTCTGTTGGGGTGTAAGACTATGACCCAGGCTTCCCTAGGTAAATCATAAATATATTTTTGGACATTAGTATATAGAGTACAGAGTTTTGGGTTTGTGGGTTACTAGAGCTGCAGTTTTCTAAAAAGTGTACTCAATTTTTGATCCAGCCTATTTGAACGAAACCTAGAAAATCGAATGGTCCAAGTGTGGTTTTATAGGGATGGAGATACTATTGATCAGGTTGCTGGAGAAGTAAAAAGAGGGTTTCATTTCTACCTGCTCTCCTTTCCCCACACTCCATCCCTTCAGTTTGAAGGGTGTGTTTTTATTGGACTCTAAGAAAGAGGGAAAAAAAGGACATTTAACATTAATCACCTCAAGAGGGAAAAATCCAGTGCCAAAAGTGAGGCAATATGAAAAAAAAAAAAAACAAAAGTGTTTAAAATAATTATCTAATGGCTTCTCCAAAGAAAATTTAAATGTTTATATAAGAGTAATTTAAATGATTCCTAGTAAAAGTCAAGCAAACTCATCCAGTCATGTCAGTCAGCCAAATGATAGTGTTAGAAGAATTGGACATCGAAGGCAAAAAGCAAGTTATTTCACATAGTAACTGGGTTGTTATCCAAACTGAATAACCAAAATGAGAAAAAGTTATGTCCTCCTCAGCCATAAATCAACAGAGTGGGCTCTACTGCATTTTTAATTGGCAGCATCTTTCCCTTCATACATCAAAATAGGGATTCAAGAAGTATCTCTTTAGCTGTCTGGGCAGTTTTATAATGCTTATCATTATAAAACTGCAGAATCAAGGGAGGTAAAAATGGGACCACAAGAGACAAAAGCTTTGTGAGCATTGTAAATTATATGCATTAATGTCATTAAGCCATTACAAAATTCAATTTCCACGTGGGTTTAAAGCCAATTTTTAAAGTCAACTACCTACCAATTAATGCAGACATAAATGGGGCTGTTATGAGAATTAGTCTTCAGCTTTGAAGAAGGTTTGTTTTAAATGTCAAGGGTTTGTCCTAATGAATACAGGGATCAACGAATGTTTCCCAGTAGAAAAGGGAATAGTTGTGAATATGAGAAAAACCAAATTGCCTTTTATTGAAGGCATTTGGTATGTAATGCATAGAGTTGGAAGCACTTCATATTTTTTGCTTTGAAAATTGGATGAGATCCATCCTACTGATAAAACAGTTCTTCTCTTGAAGTTAACAAGCTAGTGCCCTTCAGAGGCTGAGTTGCATTCTTATAGCAAACAGATACCAAGATCTTGAGAATCCAGGGCCTGCCTGTTGGTGGTACAGAGCAAGGGCTTACCCTACAGTAGTGGCCCATTCGCATGTATGAAGGTAGCCAGAGGAGGCTTTGTGTTTGGCAGGAAGAGGGAAAATAGGAAGGCCCCCTATGCCTCCTTGCTTCCCAACCTGAATGTGTAAACATTAGCAGTGACTTTTTTTTAAACTTTATTAAATTCTTTTATTGGTACAATGTAGGTATATAACACTTATTGGGAATTGTACTTTTACATAATGCATCTTTGAAACCAAAGGATTCCATTGTAGGAATTAATTGCCTTAGTGTAAAGTAAAAGTAGAAGTAATCCCGATTTGAATTTATAAGACTTTCCAAAACGAGTATAAAATGAATTGAGACATTTTCCTGCAGAGTGCACAAATGCGTGCCCGTTGTGGATCAGATCAAGCTGGAGACTTACGTTAGAATCGCTAAGCAAAATACATGGCCTGAGTGCAAGTGAGGGGCGACTCTGAGTCTGTTTGTCAGGGGAGTCGGCGGATCAGGTGGAGCTGGTCTCTGCCGGGGGATTCTCAGGAGATGTCAGAATTTCAGATTTTTATGAGAAACGGCCTGGTTTTTAAATATTGGCAACAAATTCAAATTAAAAGACCTAGCAACATGAAATAAAAATGTATGTGCCAAACAGAACAAGACTATAAAGCAGGTGCAACCAGCTAGCCTTCAAATTGCAATCTCTGTTTCATTGCTTTTAAGAGAAAGAAAAAATTCCATGATTGCAGTTTTGTCTTTGAAGAGTTTCATGCCTTAAAGTAGGCCTTAAATACTCATCTGTTCTTATTTTACATATGCCTTGTTCTGGGTCCACTTTACTTTGGATTGGGTATTTTCTGAGCTGTGAAATACTCTGAATCTTTTAGTCATATAAGTTCTCTCTTGAATGTAGATTTTGTCATAAAGCTATCTTTAATTCCTTTTCCCTTAAGCCATCTCCCACGTATTTTTTTAAAGCTCATCAATATAAATGTCTGTGTCTGTCTTATTTGTTTCTCGTGTTTAGGAGAGGAAAAAGGAGATTGATTGTAAGGGTCATAAAAGTAATGATGCATTTAATGAAAGCATGTATTTTATAGATAAAATAAACTTTAAAAAATAACTTGAAGCTAGTACCCAAATTAATGAAATGAAATGACCTTCAGAAAGTGATTTCTTTATATTCAGATCATTTGAGCCCTTTGCTTGTATTTATTTTCAGTTTGATTTTTAAATTTTTGTTTCATGACTTCATCCTAGTTACTTCAAATCCTCTATAAAACTTTACAAAGTTTTGATGAGCCTTGTAAAATTCTGAATTTTACCATAGTTGTAATGTTTTTCAATATATACATTCCCAATGAATTTTTGCTTTTCAGGAAACACTTCAATACTTTCTACCTTTAAAATATATTTATTGAACACTCAGTATAGGCCAGGAAATATTTTACTCAGTAAAGTTCTTTCTTTCTTTTTTTTTTTTTTTGGTACCGGGGATTAACTCAGGACCTTGTACTTGCAAGGCAGGTGCAGTGCTGCTCAGCTAAATCCCCAGCCCTGTAAAGTTCTTGCTTTCATGTAGATTACATTGCAGTGGAAGAAAAGCCATAAGAAAATAGAATTAGTTTTAATTAAAATCCGGCCTTAAAAGTGGGAAGCAGTCTGGGATTCTTAAATATGAGGAATATAATATAGGGAGACTGCTCTATTGCTGCCTGAAGAGTTGAGAAGCCAAACAGGATGGTGGAACTACACCAAAATTAGCACCATCAGGAGACTGCTACCAACCATAGAGGTGGAGGAGTCAAAAGCTGAGGCCTTCCAGAGGGAGTACAATCCTACCAGAAACCAGAAAGTAAGCAAGCCCATAAAATGTAGGAGGCTGTGAGAGTATTCAGGAGGGAGATGGTAATCTGACTGGAAATGGAAGATGTGTTTTTTGAATAGACAGTCAAGGCTTATGAATTTACTAGAAGCACAGTGCAAGGAAAAGTAGAGTCACACAAAACTCCTAGGTTTGGCACTGAGGACTGAGGTGGATGCTGTTGCCATTTACCAAGGTGGTAAAGCCTGGTGGAGAGAGCAGGAGTGGTGTAAAAATCAACAGTTCTTTTGGAACTTGTTAAATTTGAGATGTTTCTCAGACCTTCAGGTGAATGAAAAGGCAGTGTATGTGAGTTTGGAGCTCATAGAGCCATTAACAGAAAAGATATTTATGAGTCATGGAAATAAGATTGATCACCTTGGAGAGAAAGAATGGAGGAAAGAAGGTTAAAAACTAATTCAGTGATTAGAAGTTAGAAAAGAACTTGTAAGGTAAGAGGTAAACATGAAGATAGTTTTGTGATAGAAGCCCATAAATGTTCTAAGGGGGTCGGACCATTCAGCCATATCAAATGTTACTGAGATAGCAATTATGATGAGTGCAGAATATTAAGACTATTATATTATTAAAATGGGATTATTCGGTTTGGCCATGGAAGGGCATTTTTGGTCATTATAAAACTGGATTTATTAGAATATTGACAAAGGAAGCCCAGTTGAAATGGGTTGAGGAGAAATAGAAGAAGAAAAGTAGTGGTTTTGAATAACTATAGCATGAAGTTTTGAATAAGAAGGGTTTTTCTTGATTATAGTTTCATTGACATCCTAACCTTAGAATTATGAGGAATAATGATTTACGTGCAAACAACTGTCAATTATGTACAAGAGTAGACTGAAGACATTCTCATACATGCCTGGAATCCAAAAAAAGTGACTCTAAAAACCCTGCCTCAGAAAGGCACTGGAGGAAATTCTTCCACAAAATGAGAGGATAGACCTAGAAGGAAGACATGAGATCCAGAAAGAATGGAATGATCATAGAAGTATGCAAAAGTAACTCCTAGAACAGCTTATGAAGACCTTGAGAGTGACCACATCAGAAGGAAGCAGGAAGATGGAGGATCCCAGGGTGCATATACAGGCAGGAACTGGGGATGGGGGAAAGGAAGTGATATTTAACCAAACACAAAAGACCAAATGAGCTACATAGAGAACCCTACAGAAAAAAAAAAGTTGGAGGTATTTTGACAGATGGATTGGAACATTTGGGAGGAGTTAGATACTTCAAAAGCTAAAGTGAAAAGTGAGACATTTTGTACTTAAAGCAAAGTTGTGCAAGAAAGTAAAGATAATCATAATGCATCTACCTAATGTTGCTTTGCAATGATGACTAAGTTGACACAAGTTTATGAAATAACTTTGCTGGGAAAATTTGGGGAGGAAAATGCTATAGTGAGGCAAATAGCTCAATCCTTATTTATCCTAAAGGTTATTAATGGATAGTGTCTAAAATTGGTAAAGTAGGATGTAACATTTTTAGAAATAGGGAAGTCAGAATTATAATAAAAAGTTGTTGCCCTGTGATATGAATCTATGCAATGGGAAAAGCTGAGAGTATTCTTTATTTTAAGATTTCACCAATTACCTATGTATTTTTCATCTTAATGGGAATAATACTTTCTACTTTTCTCCTTACTTTCCTTTTCAAATGTCATGAAATATCCTAAAAAGAGAATGATTGTTAAAATATTTAGCTGAGACTTGTACTTTGACAATTGCTGTATTTTTATCTCATTAACTGTTTATTGTGCTGTCTTATTTTCTTTAGAGACCAGAAGCTCTCAAACTTGAGTTTTCCTGCCTTGTAACTTGTAACAGTGAATCATAACTCTTTCACATTATCAGGCACTTTAAAATGGAGATTAAATGCTTTATCTTTGTAGTATCTAGTAGGCACTCAATTTTTTTATTTGTTAAATGTAGTTGAATAATGAATTATTTTAGATTAATTTTAGGATCTAGAGTAAAAATTTCTCTTCTAATTTTTTGCCTTAATTTTCAACAGGCAAAGAGATGAATGATATGGTTTAGATACTTTGGCCCTTTTTTTGTCCTTTTATTTATTTTTTTCATTCATTTATTTTATTGGTACATTTTAGGTATACAATATGCTGACATTCATTATTGGGAATTTGTACCTTTACATAATATATCTTGGTTCTTATTTTTTTCCCCATTCCCCTGCTCTCTCTTAAACCCCTCTACCCTTCCCTATTTACAAAGACTTTGTTTCCATTTGTTTTCCTTTCCTCATATTTATCCCTTTTCTTAGTCTTGTCTAAGGCAATCTGAACAAATTATTTCATTTTGGAGGTGAATTGATTTAGTGGTCTAAGTGAATTTTAAACTTTCAGGGGACCCATGATAATTCAAGGTGATTGTTTTATAGTAGAAATAAATGATTGATAATACCCACCCTCAATTTCTCCAGGAAAAATTAATATTTTTCTTACTTTGCATTTGCAGCCTCTAGGGATCTAATGAGAAATTTGTTTGAACATCTGAACCAATCTAGTGCTCATTCCTGAAGGCAATTTGGTGTTGTTGGCAGGTACATTCATAGCTCTCCATTAAAACAAGGATATGTCAGGCTAGATAATATTCATATTGTTCTGGAAATCTATTGGTGAATCTCTTCTATTTGATGAAAAGGTGCACCCTTGGGAATAGCATATTTGTTCATTCACTATCTAAATATTTATGGACTCCCTCAATGTGCTTGACACTGTGCTAGGTGCTGGGGTTATGGGGAAGAAGGCAAAATATGCTCTCATTTATTAAAGAAAGGCAAATAAACCGTGTATGAGAAATACCATAATAAAGTATCAGAAAGGATGCTTGGAGAATATGATTTCTATCCCAACACAATCTCCTAGAGTAGAGTTTTGAGGTGCCTCTTAACTTGGTGTGAAACATATTTTTGGTAAAGGAGATCTTCAAATCATACCTCCATTTCTATTGCCTTTTGTGTAAGAAAAACTGATATATCAATCAATAATCCCAAGTGACTGAACTTAAAGGAAAAGCCATGGATATCAATCTTGAGAACTCTCGTCAGTAGTTTCATGCTAAACTTCCACTTTTCTAGAACAGACTCTTAGCTCTAGCACTGGGTCAAGTCAGAGGTCTAGAAATCTCCATATAATAGTTTAGCTTTGAGTAGACACGCCTTCATAAAGTCCATATGTAAATTTATGTCTTTGAAAGGTGGGGATAAGGAACATTATAAACTTCTGGGTCTTTTGTAAACCACACCTCGCTAGTAATATTTTCTATTTTCTTCTCTAAAATGTCAGGTGACAAAGTTTTTCAGATTTCAGATGCTAAAGTAGGACTGTACCTGGCCCACAGTCAGTGCCCCACAACTATTTGTTGAATGAATGAACAAATGAGCTAATAAATACTAAGTCTACTATGTGTTAGAGTCTGTGCTATGCCACTGTATCAACTTTTATATTTTAAAAAATAAAAGTTGTATTAATCATTATGTTTCCTCTTATTGCCTTTCTCTAAGAAATATAATGGTTTCCCCATGCTCATTTTTTATGTACAACTATATATACTCTTACCATGTTTCTTCATTTCCTGCACTCATAGGTGCACAGGTGTACATGCACACACATACATGCACACACTCATACACACATACACACATGCACACACTCATACACACATACACACATGCACAACCATGCACACACATACACACATGCACAACCATGCACACAACCTTTCTTGTCTATTTTTTCTTTTTTGGAAATGAATGCAATATGAGTACTAAATCAAAGGCTATAGGAATTCAGGAGATATGTTGCACCCATGTATTTTTTTTTAGATAGGTCCTTGTTAATTGCCCAGGCCAGTTTTTCACTGCTGGGCTCAACTGAGGCTCCTGCCTCAGTCCCCCAAGCAGCTGGGACTACAGGGGTTCACCACCATGCCTGGCTCCACTGCCAGATGTTTTTAATTCTGCTCTGTTTATTGTAATAAAGAATTGGTATAGGAACAACATTCAGCTTTTCATATCACATATCATTAGTAGGTGCTGTTGAAACGTATAAATGTTCTGAGACCAATACTAACTTGTTCCTTTTTTATATTAAAGAAATCCTATCATTGGCCATATGTTATTTGTTCTTATTCAACAATAAAATGGCATCATATATTCTATAAGGCGTATAATTTCAGCCAATATTTGTTTTACCTTGTCCACCTTATGAATACAACTAAGGTGATAATGAAGTGTGATTGAAAAATATAATGAATGTTTAAAATTTAAAAAATTATTACAGTAAAAGACACATTGCCACTACTCTACCTCAAAACATTCTTTTGAACACACATAGCCCATTGTTCTTACTGCTTTTGGAAGCATTCTGGAAGTTCTATTTTATGGTGTATTTAGTTACACTATCAGGGCTTCATAGATGTCTTGAATCAATTCAGCTTTTATGGTCATTTTGACTTTGGGGAAGAGTCAGAGGTTGCGCCATACGAGATCTGGTGATTAGGTGGACGAAGATACACTGTAATGTTTTTATGAGCCCACTTTGCCCTTGAATGACACTCAACAGCTGCATTCACTATATTTTTTTTAAGTCACAGCTAAAATAAAGGCATTCACCAAAGAGAACTTCCAAAGCTGTTTCAGAAATTGGCAAGAACAATGGGATAAATGTGCTCAAAGTGAGGGAGGTATTTTGAGAGTGGTTAATGGTAATGTGTCTTTTACTCTAATAAATTAAAAAAAAAATTAAATATTCACCATAGTTTTTGATCATACTGTGTATGTCGATACATTGAATACAGCAAAATGCAATAGTATTCCTCCTGAAACTGAAGCAATTAAATCTTTTTCCTTTATAATTGTCTACTGCTTAGAGAAGCTGATATTATGGACATAAAGGTTTTACAGTATTCATTTTCCTTCTTATCTGAGCTCTTTTCCCTTAAATAGAGTTTAGTTTTATTAATCCAAATTTAGTTATTTCGTTCTAGAATTCTTAAAGTGCCCTAACTTGAGCAGATGGTTTTCTAAATTCAAGTCTAATAAATTTCGCTACACATAAAAAACAATAAATCTTCCATGAGTTGGTAATGATGACACATTTCAGAAATATTTTGGATCCTGAGGTATTCTACTGAGGTGACATAGTTTTTTCACTATGCAGAGCCTTTCATCATCTGCAGGTAAATGACGGTTCCAATATCCATTAATAAAATTCCAATGAATTTACAATGCAAAGATAAAAATAAAAAACACAGAAGATTTTAAAGCATCTTTCTCTACAGTCTGTAAGACAGTTTTAGAGAGCCACAAATATACAAGTCCTTTCAGAATTTTTGAGATTTGGGATTTGGATTGCGCCTCAAATGCTTTGTGCTTTATCTTCAATCCCATTGTGTGATAGATTTAAAAATACAAGCATTGTTATATTTCTTGATAAATACTGCCCTACATATTAGGAGTGCAGGCAGATAGGAAGAAATTTTCAGAAAAGGAATAGTCTTTTTTTGGGGGGGGATTGATTTAAAAAAATTTAGAGTTTACAAATGAAAGCTTATGACACAAAAGCTACTTATTGGTTCAAATATAAGCAATTTTCAGTGTTAAGCCAGTAAAGAAGATCATCTAGAAAGTGTAACTTTTCCAATCTACCCCTGGGAAAATCAAGATAACAGCTTTTCCTTTATTTTATTGGGTTCAAGCAGCCATGTGAAAAGCTATATAATAGCAAGTAAATATTGACCATGCAGTTATGAGTAAATATTATGTTATGTCAAAAGGAATAGCAAATATCATTTCTTCCTCCTGAACTACTATTCTCTGGTCATGTCCTAGCCTTGAAAGTTAAATGGTGATTATATTTCTAATATCTTTCAATACTGTTTCTGATTATTGTACCTGTTAGTGGAGTTATATAGCTGGTAATGTTTTCTAAATTACGGTTATTTTATGTGTCAACTTAATTTGGTGTTCTATGAAATTTTGTGCATAGGTAACAAAAATAGTATTCTGTTATATTTTGTAGTTTTGAAATAATTTTTACACATACCTTAAATTATTCTTTCAGATTAAAAAAAAAACAAATTACAGAAATAGTGCCAGAGTTGTTTCATGAAGTTAAAACTGCCAAGTGGAGTTTGAGGTATAATTTACTGATTCCTTGGCCAGTAGTTTTTCTACTCATTCATCTTCCATACACAAAAAAACATGTAGAATTTGATTACTGACTGTGTGTCAGGCATTGTGCTAAGGGGCTGAGGACTTGCTATATCTACAAACACAGCGTAGGGTGTGGGCTGAAGGAGAGGGTAGGGAAACTGACAGATCATTTGCAAGCTTATTGCCAAGAGACAGAAGGATCTAGTTCTAGGCAAATAACTTGTCATGGGACAGAAGAGTACATGAGGAATATTTCATGAGAGGATTCATGGATTTGTCGCTCTTACTAGTTTTGTGTCAGCAGAACTCTCAGCTATAGTATAAGAGCAATTTTAGCTGAAGAGGGGCATATTTATCTCATATAAGAGAAGTCTGGAAAGCAGGGCAGTACCTCAGCAATGAAATCAAGGAGCAAAGGTTCTTTCTACTCTGAATTAAACTATCTTTTCTAATGCTTGAGAAAGCTTTGGAGCCATAGGCTCAGCAACTGCTAAGGCCTGAGGTGCTTCCCTGATATTGCTTATGGCAATTACGATTCAGAGTTAGAAGTCTTAGCTTTTGCAAATATATAGGACTCTATATTAGGGGACTCTTAATAAAGCTAGGTTTGTAGGCTTCAGGCAGAAAGTGCCTTCTTTCTATTCATCAGTGTATATTTGAAGTACATATTAGCTAGGTTCCTTTCTTGGAATTGGTACATGTACTCAACATATCTTGATCATTTTTGATCTCTTTGTGTCTCCTGATCTCTTCTTTAGCAAAACGGTGTTTACTTTCTTACTTTTGGTTCTTTTTGAACCTCTGGTTCACCCCTCAATTTTAGGACATGGGTAAAATTAATAAGGAATCAGCAGTTGCCAAATATATAGAGATTTTCCCCTCTGTATCTTTTAACACTCCCACTGTGGCTGCTGCCTGCTCTGCATTCTGCATCTAGCAGGTGATTAATGTGACCAAATGTTGCACCAGTGCATTTTAAAGACCAGCAGCTTCCAAATGCTCAGTGAGTTCATTTCATAATTCCCAATTTCAGTTACCAGGTTCAGTGTTATATGGCATAAATATGATGAATGCCCTGCAAAGAACCAGTGTCATGTTCAGAAAAAAAAGGGGGGGAGAAATCAGAAGAGACAGCACTATGGCAGAAGTGAGTTGCTATAAGGATTCTAAGAAGGATTTCTAGAAGATAGAGGGAGTTATAATGGGTGCTGATGACCTGCTACCTGCTTTAGACATGTGGCATCTGAAACTTTTTCTTATGTTTCCAATGCTCCTTGTATCACAGCCATGGAACCTGAGCTCCACCAATGAGATCCAGCCACCCGAGACATCAAAGAGACATTACTGATCTGAAGAAATGAGAGTAGTACAGGATTCACTCCCATCATGGTGGGGTTGATAGAAGTTACAGTGGCTGGATAATCTGTACCCAATTCCCAGAGGGATCAGAAAGAGGCAAAGGTTTAGTGGCAGCATCCAGGTCTAGTATTCTTGCTGTGTTTGCAAGCTTTTATGACTGGGCCGTGAGATGGCAGCATTTGCATCCTATGGGGGTGGGTGCTACAAAACAGTTTGGGGCATTTGTTCTTGGTTCTTTAGTCTCAATCTTTGACTTTTCTGAGCAGTCTATGAGTTACCTAACATCATTGAATGAACTCTGATTCTACTTAAATTAGCCAGAGTTAGTTTTGCTTCTTGCAACTTAGCCCTCTGATGGACTCAGAAGGTTAAGTGTAGCTTCATAGCTGCTAGAATGGAAAAGGACCAAAGATAGATGGAAGTGAAATATGATTTTTGTTCAAAGACATGTAACTAGAAAAATGATAGTATTGTTAAATGAAGTTCTCATAGGGGGTAACATGGGGTAGCAGATGGCATTTAGAAGTATTCTGAGACATTCCAGGGGGAAAAAGAACAGATTGGTAATGATAGGAATAAAAAGCCTGTGAGAGAAGTTAGAGTTAAGTGACCTGAGCTAGACCAGACCCAAGAAATCTGGGCTGGGTTGGAAGCATGGGAAAATGATAAAGTGAAAGTGGAGTCAGTTTTAATTATCTCCATTTCATTCTTTAAACACTGAAATAACAAAAGATCTTTGAGATAAGGATGTAAATGAGTGATTAGACTTAGTTTCCTGATGCTTTTTCATTTCATTTTGAAGGTGAGACCTTAATTCAGTGATCAATAGAGCCCTCATGGAAAAATAAATCTTCTAGGTTAGAAAAGGCCAGGGCTTTGTACTTAGTTTCCATGCTGTTAGGCTGTGGAGGTCTCACTTAGCAGGCTAGGGTCTATTTGCTACCATCAAGGTAGCCCAAACTGTACCACTATGATAGACTTTCATGTTATGCTGCGTAATGCATCACTGAGCCTACAGCCAGCTTGGCCCCGGTCCAGCAGAGGAGTCTAAGCATTTTGTTCAGCTGAAGTAAACAGATTTCCTGACTAAGAGATAAGACTGTGGTAATCTGTTTAGGACCTTGTTGAGGCATTAAACTCTGATTAATTACAAAAGGCACAAGAGCCAGAGCAAAGAGCATCTCTATTAAACTGGCGGGTCTGTAAGTCTTGGACAGCACAAAAAAGAGAGTTGCAGGGATCCCAGGGCTTATTTGTTGGAGATCACAGTTTTTTACTTTGATTCACTAGTGTCAGATCTACCAGCACTGCTAGAATTTGCTAAAAGTGATAAATTCTTCAGCTAAGTGTAATGCCAGGTGTAAAATATGAAAGAGGGCAGCTTAGCTGTCCAATTGAGAGATGGGATCAGTATATACATGGTAACCTTTTTGGGTAAAAAGTCTAGAGTCAGTAGAGTACAATTTTATCCCATTATATTCTAATATTAGTATAGTTTCCCAAGATGTTTCTTAATTTAATTCCTTTGAAAATTGCTTGCACCTCTCAGCCTGGAGAATTTGAACTAAGTTTCAACTTGACAATGGGTATGGAAAGCATGAGTGAGGGCTAATGATCTGGGTTCACAGCTAGACCACATTTCCCAGATTCTTTTGTGGTTAGATGTGGCTGTATGTGGAAGTGGTATGGAATATTCTCAGTTCTGGAGCCAATCAAGCATATATCCTATTTTTGTGGAAAGATCTTGGTCTCTAAATCACTATGGATTGTAATGCTGTGCACTGACCAAGAGTATCTCTACTGGTCAGTTTTATGGGTAAGAAATATCCTTCTTTTGTGCTGGTATACACTTGGATCTACCCTAACTAGTGAATTTTTATAAAATATCGACAATTTCAGGCTTTGTTTGTATTTACCTTGACTCTGTGAAGTTCAACCAATGTTTGTTACATCACGGAGCTCTAGTGACACCTCTAATTAATAACCTCAAGTTCTTCTGTCAGAACTGTTCACCTTCTCCTCTGACTGTTGGGCTCCATTTCTCTGCAAAGTATTTTATTTTACATCTACAGGTCCATTGGTCACTTGGGTTTAATTCTATAATATGAAAGAGAAATGTGGACTAGGCATTTAATCAGGAAATTTAACCACCTGTATAAAGCGTTTTAAACTACACATTTGCTCAAGGGTTGTACATAGAGTGAAAAGACAAACATTTGTAGCTGGGTAAAACAGAGGTTATCAACATGCCTTTTCCATGCAGCTGTCGTCAAATCACATCGTTCTGCCCTACACGGACAATGTATCTGTTTTGCAGATACTTCCTGAAAATACGACTGCAAATTCTTTGGTTTCCAACTCAGTTTTAGAGAACCAGTGATAGCAGCCCATATATCCACTAGACCACAGACTGGCAAACTTTTCCTGTAATGGGTCAGAATAGTAAACATTTTAGGCTTTGTGAGCCAAATGGCCTCTGTGCAAACTATTTAATTCTGCTCCACTCTTTTTGCAGTACATGATTTACATTCATCTTGGGGAGCAGGTACATGAATGTACATAAGACAGCTTATTTCTTCTTTCAGTCCCCTTCCCCTTCTTACCTACCTCCCTCTGCCTCTAAATTGCCTTTCCTCATTTTTATTCTTATTGTTATTATTATTATTATTTTAGCTCGTATTTATGACATTTAATGTTTACAATCTTTGACATTATTAGGCACCTGTACATGGAATATCTTAATTCTATTTATTTCCCCTTCTGCTCTCCCTCTCCAGTAGCCCTCAGTCTCCGGGACCCCTTCCCATTTGAAAGAGATCTCTCCATTTGTCTCCTTTTATCCATCCTTTATTTTTTGTTTGTATTTTGCCTTACTCCAATGAGAGATACCTTATGGAATTTAAGCTTGTGTATCTGATTTATGTTACTCAATATTATATTTTCCAGATGCATCCATTTTCCTACATGTCTCAAATCTATCCTTTGTTATAGTCAAGTAGTGTTCCGTTATGTATAGATACCACATTTTCTTTATCGATTTGTCTGTTGATAGATATACCAGCTGCTTCCGGGATTTAGCTATTATGAATTGTGCTGCTATAAACATTCATATACATGTTGCTGTAATATGATGTCTTTCATTTTTTGGGGAAGATACCTAGTAGGGAGATAGCTGGGTCATGTGGAATTTCTAATTTTAGTTCTTTGAGAAATCACCATACTAATTTCCATAATGATTGCACTACTTTACATTCTCACCAGCAATGTAGTAGGGCTCCTTTTACACCACAGCCATGCCAGAATTTGTTATTCTTTGATTTCTTGATAATTACCATTCTTTCACCTGATATAAGATGGAATATTAATATTGTTTTAATTTGCATTTCTCTAATGGCCAGAGGTGTTGCACAGTTTTTCATGTATTTGTTGACTATTTGTACTTCTGAGAAATGTTAGTTCATTTCACTTGCCCAAGTTTTGATTGGGTCTTATTTTAGGTGGTCTAATTTTTTGAGTTCTTTATATATTCCAGATATTAGTCCTACCTGACAGATTTTTTTCCCATTCTTCAGGTTGTCTTGTCACCCTACTAATTGATTCCTTTGCTGTGCAGAAGCTTTTCAGTGTTTCTATTTTAATATTTAGATCTTTGATTCATTTTATATTTGAGTTTAGTACATGATGAGAGATACGGGTTTTGCTTCAGTCTTCTGCAAGCAGATATTCAGTTTTCCCAGCACCAGTTGTTAAATAGGCTGTCTTTCCTCCATTATATACTTTTGCCACCTTTCTCAAAGAGCAAATAGGTGAATGTGTTTGGGAATGTTTCTGTATCCTCTATTCCACTGATCCGTGTGTCTGTTTTTGTGCCAGTACCATGCTAGGTTTTTTTTAACTCATTGCTTTGTAGTATAGCTTGAAGTTCAGGTTGTTGAGACACCTGCTGTTTTGCTCTAGTTCCCCAAGGTTGCTTTTCCAATCAGGGTCTCTTCTGGTTCCATATAAATTTTAGGATTCTTTTTCTAGATTTGTGAAGTATGCTGTTGGTATTTTGATTGTAATTGCATTGAATGTGTATAACAGTTTGGGAGTATGGCCGTTTTGAAAATATTGGTTCTGCTTATCCAGGAGGAGGTACATTTTCTAATGTTGTCTTCAATCTTTTCAGAGTACCATAGTTTTCTCTGTAGAGGTCTTTCACTTCCTTGGTTAGGTTAATTCATAGGTACTTAATTTTTCTTGATGCTACCATAAATGGAATTATTTTCTTTATTTCTTTCTTATTGAGTTCATTGTTGGTGTACACAAATGCTATTATTTTTGTGTGGTGATTTTGTATTTGCTACATTGCTGAAGTTGGTTATTAATTCTAAGAGTTGGCAGTGGAGTTTTTTGTGTCTTCTATGTAGAGTATCATGTCTTTTGCAAACAATCATAATTTGAGTTCTTCCTTACCTCTCTGTATTCCATTTATTTCTTTCTTTTGCTTGATTGCTCAGTCTAATGTTTTGAGTGCTATGTTGAATAAAAGTGGTGATTGTGGGCATCCTTGTCTTGTTTCCACTCTTGAAAGCAGTCACAGACAATATGTAAACAGCTGGGTGTGGCTGTATTAAAAATTATTTCCAAAAATAGGTGATAGACTTGTATTAGGTTCCAAAATTTCACATCTCAATTAAGCCAAATAATCAAGGAGCTTGCCCCAGAGGATATTTCTATTGTCCCTTTGGAATCTAGTTTACTGAATTGTATTTTGATAATATATAACTCAACTTGCCTTGAAGGACTTGTAGATATACATACAGTTTTATTTGTCAATTATACTTCAATAAAACTAGGAGAAAAATAGAAGCAATTGCTTGCATTGGCTTTCATGTCTTTTATCCTTATAAGGAGCTAAACTACCACATGGTGCAGAGCCTCCTTTGAGGTAACCTGTAGAAGAAACATAGTGACTTTTCTGAGCACTTGAAGTTCCTATCTATGAACAAATAAAATCTTAATTAAATATGATTATGTCTTTGCCTTGGTGGCAAAGGGCTCAAGGGGCTGCAGTCACATGTGTCACCTGCACATGGATGCATCCTTACTTTTTTTTCCCTTTTTGTGGTACTGGGGACCGAATTTGGGTCCTTGCTCTTGCACAGTGGGAGGTGAAACCGCTGAGCTAAATCCCCAGCCCTGCATCCTTACTTTTATCTGAAGCTTACCTTCTTCAATGTGCTGGGAGCTGGCACACAGTGAAGGTAAAAGTAGCCTTGGCTCCTTACCTTATATGGCACATGTTCTTTTCCAACTTCCTTTTCCCTTCTTCTTGAATTAAATAATATATATTTTTTGAAAAAAGAACATCATACTGGATTACATGTAAACTGCATAAAGGCCTCATTTGGAATGAGGTCAAGGATATAAAAACAGACAATGTTTTATGAATCATGAAATGCGATGGATCTTAGTCTCCTTCCTATTTGCAGAAGCCATTTATTTCCTAGCATGATAGACCCATCACTTCTGTGTGCCTGCTCTTCTCTTATGAAATGCAGGCCCAAGTTTCCACACTTTTTAGTCCACATAAGGAGTTCTTAGGTTATGACTCAATTCCTTTATCATTCACTGGTAAACTGTTTTATTCCACCCGAAGAAACTATTACAAATCATGAAAGATCTTGGCAATATTTGCTCACTAAACCTCATCTTTAGTTTTGAGCTTAGGGATTATCTGTGGGATGAATTATTGCTTTGAGTCCCAGGATTTTAATGCTCAACTGGACCCTTCATCACAATAACTAAACAGAAGATGTTGTTGCCAAGGCTGTTCCAGATTTTGTCATCTTGGATTAAGGCACTACTGAATTTGGCACTACTAAAGCCAGAGAGGGGCTTTAAATGAGTTTTAGACAATCCATGAACCATTGTCCCCCCACATATATAGTTATATATACTATATACAATGTATATATGTTATATATAACTGTACATATGCTATATATAATATAACCATTGCAATGTATATGTTGTATGTTATATATATGGCATATGTAATATATATTATACAATTTTATACATTATGGTACATATGAATTATTTTCTAGACAGAGTATCTATTGTTTCATTGACATTCTCAAAGGTTGTCAGGTTAGGATGGCCTAACGGTTTATCAGTGTTTTCACATAGTTTCTTTCATTTTATTTTTAATCTTGGCAGACCACCATTTAAAAATATAACAAAAATGAGTTAATAATAAAATAAAATTTGGCTGTGGCTGCAGTATCAAATTGCTATGTAATTTTCTAAATGCTTGTTTTCAGTTCTGTATTTATCTAGCCACAGTTCAGGAATTAAAAAGTTGAGTAGGACTTTGGTTAGAATTGGTGTATATGATGTAATCAACTGCATGTTTTTCTGTCATGGAACATGGAAAGACAAATATTTCTCAGCTTCCTCCAGAAGTGGCTTAGGAGCATCTGGCTGTTAATAAAACACGGGAAAAGCAGCCATGCCCAAACCCAAGATCTTTTGAATGGTGTCTTGGCATTCATGTGCACAGTAGTAAATATAACACTGACCAGGTTGATATATTCATTAAAATGGGAATATATTTTTCATTTTGGAAATATTGGTTTATCTGTACCCAATTTAAAAAAAAACCACAAGCATTCTAGAAAAATGGCCAGAGGCTTCTGAATCAAAACAATTGTTTTCAGTTTCTTCCTTCTAGCTCCAATTTAGATTTGAGAAACCTTTAATAAAAATTTAATTCTTTCTGGAAGTTTATCTTTAGTCTGGTTTGATGTATTGTGATTTAGGCAATGATAGAATGTCAGTATGGGAAGCAAGACAGATCAGTCAGTCATTTTGATATTTATAACAAAAGCAAAATTATTTATGAATGTCTTCTATTAAATACAAATGTTATTCCTTTAATCACTCATATGTAAAACATAAATGACGGGGGCTTAAAATTGGTGACTTCAGCCTTGAAAATCTGCTGTCCTATGCTCAAAGTCATATGAATTGAGATTCAGCAAGGGAAATAAAATGAACATGCTTATCATTGATTCTTCTAGGTTTCTCCCAAATTCTCTCCTTGGAGGTAAGGGAAGCACATACGATGGGTCAACATAAATATGCTAGAATCTAGGGCTTGGGAGTTAAGGTGTGGTACAACCACGATTGCTTCAGAGCAGAGAATCAAATGAGATTCAAAAGACAAAATCTGGGGATGGGGAAGAGAGTTGAACTAGAGTTGTGAATAAGAAAATAGTTAAAAGAAACGGAGGCAAAAGCTACTTATGATGTTCTAGGACAGATGCCTGATAAACCAAGATGGATCACACAAGTTCGAAATGGAAACTTGCAGGCAACCCTATATAGATCTGTAGCCTCAAAAGTGAAGCCTTAGGGTCCCATTTAGAGCATCTGTGTGAAGGCCAGCAGGTGTGAAGAACACTGAGCCTGACTGAATTCGCCCTTTAAAAATTTAAACCACTAGCAAACTCTATACTTGAACTATAACACATTTTCACTCTATGAATAAATGTTTTAAAGGGACTATGATTTGATATATAGTCTTCGGTTTTTAAAAACTTAAGAATGAATATGGAAACAAACAAATAAAGACTACTTCATACTTGTAAAACTTTTATTGAATGTATGACTATTCTTTTTCAACAATGGAGTTTTTTCAGTCTAGTATTAGAGGGAAAACTTCTCTACTGGTTACATAGAATACTTTCTATGTATGTTAGGTATTGTGTTAACTTTTCTTGTGACATTGTAAATATGGTCTGTTTAAGGACGACTTTTCATTTTAATGATGTCATTTAAAGTTCTAAATTTTGATGGAATCTCATTTATCAATTTTTTCTTTTATACATCATGTTTTTTGTATCCTAGG
>NW_004624810.1:294153-308179 GCF_000247695.1 Heterocephalus glaber
GAAAGGAAAAAAAGGGAAAAGAAAAAATATGAGAAGAGGAAAAAAAATGGAAGCAAAGTCTTTGCAAATCGGGAAGGGTGGAGGGGGTGAAGGGAGGGCAAGGGAAGGGGAAAAAATAACCAAGATACTCATGTAATGGTACAAGATCCCAATGTTGAATGTAACTGTATTTTATACCTAAAATGTACCAATAAACTTAATGGGAAAAAAAAAAGTTAGTACTCTCAGGATTCAGTCACTCCCCAAAGCCCATCAGCTTTCCTTGTAGGGCATTTTAGATACAAAAATAGTAATTATTTTTCTATTTCTCTTTTTATAATCTAGGAAGGTCATTGAGCAACTGTCTAGAGTTGCTTATGTCTTAAAACTATTTGATTTGCTAGAAGGACCCTTTTAGCTTATCTTTGTTTCAATGATTCAAGTACACTGCCTGGAGCATGGTGGAATACATATGTTAGTCAAGATCCCTGAACCCACAGAGTTGAAATCTATGGAAAAAACAAATTACACTATAATACGAGGTGGTAAATGAGATAACAGAATAGTGTATAACATAGGCGAGGAGGGTTATAGACTGAAGGACATTTGAGTGAAACCTTGACAAACAAGTGTACAACTGATTTAGTTGGGAAGGAAATATTCTAGGTAAAAGAATCTGCATAAGCAGAAGAAAATATGAGTCAGTAATAATTTTCAAAGCTGCCTTATAAATGGTCACATTTTTACCTGTTGAGTTACTGGCTATTCCATATATGGATATTGACTGATTAGCTTGTGTCATGTCATCTTCATACATTCTCTGAAAGCTAAAAATGAGATTTAATATGTGACAGCATCGTGAAAAGAGGCACCTCATTAGACATTTGGATCTCCTTAATCCTCAGTCCTACTTCAGGCTTAGCTGTTTTGTTTATGAATGAACTTCTGATTCACTATGGGAAACTGGGACAGTTGTTATTTTCACAATTAAATTGATTTACCACTTTCATAGTTGAAAGCAGAAGAAGGTATATCTTGGTTATGATTAGAGTTGGCAAGTTGGTCTTTGTGATAATACGTACTCTTTTGGTTTCAGAAAGCATTGTATAATTTTGTTCTACATGACTAATTTTCTGGGCATGTTTCATTCTTTATAGTGTAATTTCTTTCCTTAGAAATCCAGCAGAAATAATTCTTCCCATTTTAGATATCTTAGCAACTGGTACCCAGGTTAGTCTAATGTAGTCTCCAAGACTCTGTAAGACATTAAAAATAATTAATGAGAATAGCCCAACAGAACAAGGGTAGTGTAGTGTAGCCCATTGTTTCTGTCCATTGACATCACTTTTGGCATGTGTATTGACAGTGTCCACAGGAGAAGCCAAGGCTGGAATGGGCTTGGGGCCTATGCTGCTTTTAGGCCTGGCTGAAACACCATCTGTGAATCATACTCTCAAGTATAATTATCAACAACAAATTTATATATCATAGCAACGGAGGAAAACAGAACATGACTTTAGTGATCTTTTGAGATGTCTGCATCGCTCCGAGGAAGCTCAGATAGAATCATCTTGGGAAAGCTTCCTGCTGCAGGAAACTGCCAGTCTTGATTTCACCTCATTGCTTCTAGTTCAAGCAAGCACACCTCCATTTATTGTAGCCGTTCCTCAGAGAACCAAAGTATTGCTTTATTATTTTCTTGGGTCTTATAGAGTCCAGGTTTGAGATAGACCATATAAGTCTATTATTCAAAGGCCATTCTGGTTTCTCTACATTTACTAACTCACTTGATTATAATTACAAAGGAAAAGTCAGTGAATGCACTGTGTTGGCTCTGAAGGAACCATTGATCAGACAGAAAGTGTTTCCCATAGCCAAACTGAGCTATAGTGACTGTGCATTTTATTTCTCCCAAGAAAGAGTAATATAATTGGTCCCTGTAATATAGGAACCAGTTTGTTCATTCTTTGTTCAGTAGAAGATGTTTATTTTGAAAATATAGCTCAAAGAATAAACTGGCTTCAGGACAAAGACTGAGCATAAATTTGTTTCTAAATAAATCTCAATAAATACATCAGTAAAATGAACACAATAGGAGGAATAAAGAATGCAATTAGGAATATCTCAAGTACATTTACATGTGGTGATTTATATGTGATCATTATATTAGAACCCATCTTGGGCTGATTTTATCAAGGGCATTTGTGTGAAATGCAAACATTTCTGAATTAGAATTTGTTGTGGAATAGAAATAAGAGATATGAACATGTTTTTGAACATGCAGTAAAAAGATCACCCGCTCCTCCAAAGACCTGACACTGACATTCATCTTGATACATAAAAGAGAAAATATGCTGAGGATGGGAAATGCAGGAGTAGGAGCTATAACGACAGCTGCAGAGGTGACTGTAATTCTAACAGATTGCTGTCTGTGACATCAGCACAGCCCTGAATTTGGCGGGAAAGTAATGTGCAGAATTAAGACAGCAGAATTAGTGCTGTGTTCTTTTATTGGAAAACATCAACAGCTCATTGAGTGCAGGAGAATTTTAGGGATTTTATTTTAAAAGAAGCCAATATTGTAACTGCAAAAGTAATACTATCAAAATGGAATGCATTAGAGAATATAAGCAGCACAGGTTGGTGCATTTGTTTGAGTTATTCAACCCATCCTGGAAAGGGTCATATCCCAGTTGAATGACAAGCAAGGGAATTCAAAAGGATAGCTGTCATTGTTTTTGTTGTTTTTGCTGTGTTTGCTTGTTTATCACTTGAAAATTAGCTGTAAAGCTAAGGCAGCTTTTTTTTTTTTTTGGTTCTGGGGATCGAACTCCGGTCCTTGAGCTTGCGCAGCAGGCGGCGAAACCACTGAGCTAAATGCCCGGCCCTAAGGCAGCTTTTAAAAATTTATTTTGAATATCATTTTATACAATTGTAAATCTTCACTCTTTCATTCAGAATTTTAAAAGATATATTTGGCCTGATGGGCATCCTGCTCAAAGCAGAGCAAAGTAACTTGTATTTTAACTAGTAAGCTCATTGCAAGGCACCCTTCCACATTACAATGGAAAAAAAAAATATAAACAGCACTTGATGAAATTGAAAGAACTTGTATTTAAATTTAATTTTCTCTGCAAGTGCAGTTAGCATTATTTTTTTCCCACTGATCTCTGACATACTGTTTTTGAGGGAGAAAAAAAAGTTTTTGCTACCATGGCAACAGTTTCCTTCCCTTGCTTTCCATCACAAACTATAGTTTCTGAGCGTAACGAGGAAAATTGAAATGTGGGTAGCTCAAAATGATAAGGCCAAGCATGGTAAGTATTCATCTCAATGAATATTTGTGTCATTGTTCTTGCACTCATGGGAAGACTGCAACTTTCAAGGTCAACATATTTGTTCATAGTGTTCACAGCGGCACTGTATTTATAAAGATTATTACCACTTACTGGGCAACTACACTTTTCACTAAATGTCTTATTAGCGTGATTATCCAAAGACAATAGGAAATTAAAACACTCCATAGTACAGGTTATTTTATGGAGTTAAGGAAATGTAATACAAAGAAAGGACACACATGCTAGCAAAGTTTAGGAAAGAAGTGATCTGCTACTTGACCTGGAGTATGTGCTGAGGAAAAGGCTGCTAGAGAAACTGATTAAGCTCATTCTATTAGTTGTTTCAGAAATGGTGTTTTTCTCTGTGATTCCCTTACAACAACAATATTCTTTTTATTTTCTCTGATGCTTCACAGCTAGTGAATATTTCAGCTTGCAAGGTAAAATAATGTTTTTGCTCCATGCCCAGCTTTTTCAATCCTCCCTGACTCTGACATGACACTAGATAAAAATAAATAAATAAAACAAAAACAACTTTTGTTGTCCATTGGCTCCCAATCATATCTACTCTCCCTTCAAATTCCTATAATCTTTGTCTACACTGACTTTGGACCTGGAACCCCATCTGGATGAGCAATCAGATTTCAAACTGGCCAGCCAGGCTCAACTTGGCACTGCTTCAAAGAATGGAGTTTTGATGCTACGCTGCTCCCTATTGGAGGCAGTCTTGGAGTAACTGCAGGGTACTGTCCAAGTGTTTGGGACACCATTTGCTGGGATCCATGGCACTTTCTGACTCTGGCTTGTCCATGCAGAAGCATAGAAAAATGTACGTATGGACCACAAGCAGACCTGCATCTGTCAGTAGATTTTTTTATCTTGAGGAGAGAGATGTATATTTTCTGCCTTTGGAAAATTTAAGACTTCTTCACAGACAGAATTTTTAAACCTGGAATAAATTGGAGTTTACTTTTTCACCGTTTATTATACTTAGCATTCAAAATAATCATTCATGATTAATATGATTACATACTCAGAGAAGATTGTTGTTGTTAACTCTTGAATTGGTTTTCTGTGTCAGAAATAAAGGGACGCAGAGCACTGGTTTGAGAGCTCTGGTTGTGTGGCAGTAGCAATTGGCTCTTTACATAGCTGCTTTACTGGGCCTAATTAGTTTTCCTAGGAAAGGCTTTAAAACCCTCTACTCTGGTTCCCACTGATACTATAATTGCCATCTCAGTTACTAGGTGTTTCTGCTTGGGTAAATTGTCAAGCTTTTAAAAAATAGAGATATAATGCTTATGCCATTGCTAACCCAAAATACAAAAGACGTAAGCACAGTAGAACGGCCCCGAGTGTAAAGGTCACACTCAGCACATTACTTTCTTCTCTTTAACAGGAAAGTAAGGGGGCTTGGGTAGAGCTGCAGAGCAATTGTGTTGATGTGCTTTTCTTCTCTTCCTATCACAGTATCTTCTGTGTAACTGATATACTTTACCCAAGATGAAACACATAGAAGAGGCTCAAATATTGTTAGTCTGGCTTTAAAAAACTGTAAGCAATTCCATTTCTAATTTTCAATCACAATTACTTAAGTAGCTGTGTATTTGAGACTTAAAACATGAAGAGGTTGGCAACCTTGGTTTCGTTTTCTCTGGCCTAATAACTCTTGAGGCAGAATGGGACGTATCTGAGGATGTGAGATGGCTGGCCTATGGCATGGCCAATCCATTCTTTTCAGCCTTCTAAGAATTGATTTGAGTTGCAGCCAGATCAATTTGGCTGTGGCGATTAGTATCGATTGTGTAGACAGGCAAAAAGAATGGATTTGCCATGTCATGGAATAGTTCATTTGCCTCTTGTAAATACTTTAGTGGTCCAGGAAAAAAAAAAAAAGCAACAGTGGTGAGAATTAGGAAATGAGACCTCTTATCCTGAACCTTTCTCATTTTTGTCTTGTCCTGTGTGATCATCAGTTAAGCAGAAGCATGGAGATGCTCCCATGGGACATTTGAAAATACATTTGCATCTATGAGACATTTGAGCATATTTCTGAACTCATTTTCTTCTCTCTAAAATTATTTCCTGATTGTCGTTGGTGAATTATGACCTACCTTTGAATGTTCATCATCTTCTTTAACTTCTCTTTGTTTATCTTTTTCCCCACTCTTTACTTTTATTTTAATCATGCACCAACTTCAGTTTGTACTTAGGAATAAATATTACATTTTTACCAGGGTTTTTTGCCAGTTTTCTTGTCCTATATAGAAAATATGTATTCTATCTGAAATCCTGCTGGATACGCTGCTTTGATTGCTTTATTCTATGACTTAACATTTTTCCTAGCTTGCTATAAGTCAGCCTGTTGTAGAACCTTATGGGAACTTCTCTATTTGGGTGACATTTTGTACAAAAAACCCTTTTATTTTCTATACCTTCTTTGCAGGCTTGCTGTAGCAGAAACAGTGAGTACCCCATCAAAATGCATGCTCTTCCTTCAGAGCATAGAATTGTCACTAAGAAACCAGGGTCTAACTAAGGGCTGTGTTTCCCTGTTTCTGCTTAAATGCAGGTGAGGTCATGTGTCCAGTTTTTACTGATGGAATGTTACAGTAGTGATATGTCTCTTCCAGGCCAAACTGTTGAGAAGTTGTATTTTCTCCAGACTCTCTTTGTCTTTTAGCTGAATGAGAAGACTCTGAGGCGTTGAGGGACAGTGGGATTCCTAGATGGAATGACCTTAGATATTGGAATCATCATGTGAGGAAATGTACCAACCAGATATATATGTATATTCAACTTTCACATGAACAGAAAACAAACTTATGATTTTAAGCCACTAAAATTTTGGGTCCCTCCACACCATGTGTTTTCATCTCCCTAGAAAACCCTTTTTATTCCTCTCTACTAATCTCAGTTTTACCATATTTGTAGAGTCAGCTCAAGCTTCATTGCTAATTAGCCTTTCTTAATTATCCAAAACCAATTTGTTGTCTCCAGTCTCTGAATTTCTTCACTACTTATTTCCTGTGTTGCTATTCAATTCTGTTATGGTAATTATTTTTTTGTTCATTCTTCCAACAAATATAAAAGTAAAAATTCACAATGTTTCCAATTACTACTAGAGACAAAATTGAAAAATATAATATGTCTTGCTCCTTTGAATTTAGCATGAACTTGTTGAAGGCAAAAAATATGTCTTTTACTTTCTTATATTTTCTAAAGTGCCTGGTGTGTAGCATATTACTATTTGTTGTTGTTTGGTTTTCTTTCTCCAAGTTGGGATTTTTTATGAGAATAAAAGTATTAATTGAATCAAGCACATTTGACACATTAATGACAGATCTACAATAAAAAAGCCATGGTACCCCAAAGCAGTAAAAAGTGTACCTCACAAATTGAAGAGAAGGACCCATTCATAATACTTCAGTAGAACAGTGTTGCTAAGTTCCCAGAATTCTATATCCTGGTTGGACTATAATAGACTTTACCTACTCATGGCTAGGAAAAACATTATGGTACTCCCCAGTCCTCAAAAAGATTCTATTTTCAAATAACACAGGATCCATATTTTGACCCATAGGCAAGAAAGGCAGTAGTCCATGAATAGAAAAGTTACATTCTATCTTAGAACTTTAAAGCATTAGATTATTTAACTATTATTAAAAATAAAGTAGGTGGCAAGAAACTTGAGAAAGTTTAAAACTGCTGCTTTCTTTATTTCATATTTTATGGTATTTGGATACCAGTGTTCTCACTTCAATTGATTAGATAATGACTCTCATTTCCTTATCTTTATCTTTCTTTTTTCTTTTAATAGATTTTTTCATTTTTACTTTTGTTGTTGGCTGACATTGAAGAATAATTTATTTTCTTAAAAGAACAATCTGAACTTTCACAGCATAAATGCTAAAAAATGCTGTGATTTAATAATACAGAGGCTGCGCCAAGTAATGTAAGATTGAACAATGATCTTGTTTGAATTCAGATAAACTACATTTCCAAGTAGAGTATAAAGAAGTGCAAAAATGTCAGAAAGATATATTTACAATAAAAGTGACTAATGGAGAAAAGTGGAGTATAAAATAAACTCAGCCTCAGTATAGCTATATTGGTATAAAATACTAATAAAATTGGTTAAAAAGAAGATAAGTTTGATTGATGGTTAGTTCATTAGAATCAAAATGAAACTTTAATTCCTCAAAGTTTCATTTTAATTAGGATAACAGCAGCATTATGGATTGCACCAAGGTCATTTTATAGTGGAATGACCAGAACAGTTTGTGATACTTTAATAATCTAATAAGGGATGAGATGGAAAGATCTTCAAAAAGACAGCTAGTTGCATGACACTGAGTTGAATGCATTCTTAAATGAATTTTATCTGTGATGCCAAAGGATGTGTTCTAAATATAAAAGGGAAAATTAAATTTGAGGAGGAGGGTATTTTTTCCCTCTGAATATACCCGGACTCAATTTAGTTTATGGCATGGTTTAATCAGAATATTAAAATTCTTAATGTATCATCTGCACAGTATTTATCTGAGCTGGAGTCATATTGCATAAAATTGTTTTTCTGTTTACCTTCTATAAAATTAAAAGTCAGAAAATTTAATTTTTGAAAATAAATTGCAAAACAGTCAACAATTGCTGCTGAGTTTTTAAAAACAGACTGCCAGAACCATCACTGTCAAAATACAAACTCCTGTCAGAGGACAGGTACAGAGAGGATGATGGCTACCTTGGGTAAGATCAGAAACATCACTGTCAGTGATGGAGTAATCAGCTTTTGGTAGAAATCACATCAGTGTCGCTAACTGATACTTATAAAAATGAACCAATCTGCTGTGCTTGAAGGACAAACAACAATTGTTTATATCCAAAGCCTAGCATTGAAATCACAGATTTATTTCCTTATATGTTTTCTGTAACTTTTTACTATATGACAACATTTGTCTTGACTTTGTTATTTATAATCTAATTACTACATAGGGCACAAAAAGCTCAAAAGAGAAAATCCAATCAAAACCCTATCCCCCCTTGGCTTAAACATCTTTGCAGCCACAGAGGTTGGCCCACCATTCACTGCCAACCAGTCACTGTTCTCACAACTGTGATTTTGTGCTTGGGTGTTATCCAAAGCATCTTTTTCCTTTAAAAATTATCACATATTTTCAAATATTGGTGCTCTGGCCTTTGGATCATAAGTAAAACATGCATCTTGAGATTTCAGTTAAGAACTAGTCTTAAATACCTCAGAAATCCTGCTATTTATCCTGAATACAAAATTATCTGAAAAGTTAGATATTATTAAAAGTGTAGCGACAAATACTTATCTGGACAAGGATTTCAAATACTTGTTTTTTCTTCTAAACCAAATTTAATATCAGTCACAGTTTAACCACACAAGTAGATTATATGTAATATTTATATTTATATGTATGTGCATGAACATGTACACTAAATTTATTTGTTTTTATTTTTATTATGAGCTGCTGTTTCCACATCTAAGGTTGGAACTTGAACTCCACAGGGCAGGCAGTTGGAAACGGAGATCACAGCAAGCTGGATCCTCCAGTATAAGCTGGAAAGCCACCCAGGGCCCAAACCTGATCTTTCTTGTTACTTCTGTCCTTAGCAGCGAGTGTGTCCCAAGAAGCTGGCCCTACATGATCCAGACACCCAGTGGAAGAATCTGAGAAGCTGAAGGAGGATCCAGTGGATCAACTGTGGGTCCAGATGTTCCTTACATCAGTAAGGTTAGTCAGGAGATCAGCTACATGAATTTCATCAGTCCTTGTCTTCCATTATTGACCTAAATAGTTCAAGTGGAGAAAAAGTGAAAGCTGTCATGAGCTTCTGAGAGAATAAAATAAGACCAGTCCTGGGACAGACAAAGAGCAATGAGAAGTTATTAGCAGGGAGGAATGTAGCAGTGTGTGGTTTATGCTCTTAACATACCCTTGCCATTTCCTGATGCAGCACTGAGGATTCAGTGCACGTCTTCAGAACAGCTCATGTGGAGCATTTTCCTTTTAGAGAATGGAAGTTTGCTCATTATTGTTAACACCTGTTGTTCTTCTGCGACTCTCATCCCCGTGTTTCATCAGTGACAAAAGCATGTGGATTCTAGCACATGCCTGTGTGTTTTTGATGAGTGGGGTTTAAAATATCTGCCAGAAATTTTGTCAGTAGTGAAAGTACATTAATCAATAATAAAAAAATTTCACAGTTCCTTTTTGTAATGCAACTTAAATTTACTGACTCATATTCAGGGAAAAAAGAGAAGCAAATAGAATTGTGAAAAGTAGATGGAAATGTCTTTTTATAAACATAAGGAATTGTCAGGAAAGATATAGCCATAATAACATAAATCCTTCTTCCAGTAAATCTCATTTCTCTTAGCTGTAATTATGAAAATCCTCCGTAGCATTTCAGTCTATTGTAAGCTGCTTCACTATTTTTCACAACAAAGACAATTTCAGTTATCTTAGAAATCGGGAACTGTCTTCAGCCTGATGCCCAGAAGAATCTGCTAGTACTGTTCTCAGGGTCAGTTGTTGCTTAAACTACTTTTAGAGTCTATTCAACATGACAAGCAGATCAATCTTTTCACTTCAGAACTGATGAAATTCTACATTTTAGAAAGCATTGCCTGGAGAGCATGAATTCAATAGATGCCTTTTAGGACCATTTGGTGTTTCTTTTGGCTATTTTACTGGGGCCTAGCTAAATGGAGATTGCTAAACTCATTTGGAGCTTTTAAACAGGTGTCTTTCTCTCAAAATATACCTATTATTCCACAGCATAAGGAATTAATCTTAGAGCATCATCCTGTAGTATAACTGACTATTGACATTTACTTCAAGTTTGCATAAAATAAGGAAATTGACATTTATACCTTATTCTTAAAACTCTCTTAAAACTCTCTCATCATACGCTGAGGTCTGCATAAAATAAAGTGCTAGGCTAAAATGTACTATTACCAGACTATGGCAGGCATGATGGAAAATCATTGCTTAGCATTTAGATTTACTTTATAATCAAAATGCTTTCATATTTGAATCGTACTAATTATATGTAAAATATATTAGTATAAGGGCAAATATATATTAGAGAGTAGAAGGTAAATAGGCAGTTACAATACCTATCTGTAAGCAATTATAAAAAACAAAATCTTGATTTTTGTCTCTATGTAGTTAAAATAATGATTTATTCTACTCAACACAAGAATTTGTAGAAGAATTCAAATTCTTGAAATTCAGTTCCCTTGAAATTGTTTTTAATTGACTGATAGAATAATGCAGAGTATACTTACCTGTTTTGAGCCTGAAAACTGAGCTATGGCAGTGTTAAAAGGGTGCCCCTGAATGTAATATTGCAGACTTAGGTAGAAAGCAAAGGACTTGACACTCAGCCTAGCCTTGGATGGAAGAATAGTAAAGAAATGTCTTTATTTGGTGTGTATTTAAAGAAAACAGGCTATGTTATTGGGAAACTGTGCAATAAAAATTCCTTGATAATATTGGTAGGATTTTCTAGCAGCAGACATGAAAATAAAGCTAAAAGTTTCTGCACCCTTGCTCTATTTGTGAGAGTTAAATCCATGAATCTGGCATTGACATTTTAGGTAAGCAATAGTTTAGTAAAACAACTATGAGAGAAATGAAGGATGACAGAAAATATCTTAGGCTGGGTCACACATTGTAAGGCTATGTAGTAAAATTAGTGGGAAATGATTTGTAACTATTTCTTTTTGCAAAACTTCTAGTTTTTAATTTTAAAATTTTTATGTTTTAAGTTTTACTTGAAACATAGTAATTGTACATATTTATGAGGTCCAGTGTGACATTTCGGTATATGTATACAATGTCTCATGATTAGGTACAATGTAATGAGGTATTACCACAGACATATATTATTTCTTTGTGTTGGGAATATTCAAACTCCTCTCTCTCAGCTATTTTGAAGTACTCAATTAATTACTATCAATCATAATTTTTCTAAAGTGATATGGAAATTAGAAGTTATTTTACCTATGAGCTATATACCTATGCCTATTAAGTATTTATTCTCTTTCCTTCTCCTATAACCTTTTCAAGCTCTGGCAACTACCATTCTATTCTCTACTTCTTAGAGATCAAGTTTTAACCTCCAAATATAAATGAGAATATGGAGTGTTTTATCTTTCTTTGCTGTAGTTCCTTTAACATAATGTCTGGTTCCATCTACATTGTTGCAAACTACAGAATTTCATCCTTTTTTGTGACTAATATTACATTGTGTGTGCACACACACACATTGTCTGTTGTTTGGTCTCCGTGATATATGTTTTTATCCATTCCTCAATCACAGGACAAGTTGATTCCATTTCTATTTGTTATTTTTTTGGTACCGGAGATTGAACTCGGGACTTTGTGCTTGTGAGGCAGGAGGTGGAACCACTGAGCTAAATCCCCGGCCCTCCATTTCTGGGCTATTGTGAATAGAGTTGCAATAAACATGAGAGTGCAGCTATCTTTTTAACCTACACATTTCATTTCCTTTGGACATATATGCAGTGGTGAGATTGCTGGATCATGTGGATAGTTTTATTTGTAGCTTTTTAGGGAACCTCCACACTGTTCTGCAGAATGGCTATACTAATTTACATCCCCAGAAACAGCATATAAATTCTTCTGTCTTTGGTTTCTCATCAACATTTTTGTGGTTTTAATAATAACCATTTTATTTTTAAAATTTAAATTTTAGTTTAGTTTATTAGTACATGTGTGTAGTAAATGTTTAAGTTCCTTCTGGGAAGTTGGTACATGTACATAACACATCTTAAGTCCTTTTTTCATCCCATTCCCTTTTTCCCTTCCTCCCTCCTCTTCCACTCATCGGTTGATCCTCTTTCCTTGTTTTTATATGTTTGTAGTACCTAATGTTTACATTCTTTCTGTGGAGTTGGTACAGGCACATAATACATCTCACATACCAATTCCTTTTTTTATCCCTTATCCTTCCCATCCCTCTATCTCTCCATCCCCCTCCCCTTTGAGAAGGATCTATCTCCATACTTCCTACTATCTTTTATTTTTCACTTTATTTTTACATTGACTTTCTCATATAAGAGAAACCATGTGATATTTAAACTTGAGCATTATTTAAACTGAACATTATGGTCTTAAACTGCATCCATTTTGCTACAAATGACTCAAGTTAGTTCTTTATGTCAGAGTAGTACTCCATTATGTGTAAATACCATTTTTTCTTTGTCCATTTATCTGTTGATGGACATATGGTCTGCCTCCAAGATTCAGCTATCATGAATTGTGCTACTATAAATGCGGGTGTGTATGTATCACTGTAATATTGTAGAATGTCTTTGACTCTTTTGGGAAGATATCCAAAGGGGAGTAGCTGGGTCAAATGGAATTTCTAGTTACAGTTTTTTGAGGAATCCTCATTCTGATTTCCATAGTGGTTGTGCTAGTTTACCCTCCCACCAACAGTGTAGAATGGTTCCTTTCTCCCCACTGCTTCTCTAGCGTTTGTTATTACTTGATTTCTTGGTGTTGGCCATTCTTTCTGGGGTAAGATGGAATCTCAGTGTTGTTTTAATTTGCATTTCTCTAATGATCAGTGATGTTGAGCATTTCTTTGTGTATTTACTGTCCATTTGAACTTCTTGTGTAAAACAGCTATTCATTTTGCTTACCCATTTTTTGATTGGATCTTTTAGAATATATAAAGAACTCAAAAAAGTTCTTTATATATTCTAGGTATGAGTCCTCTGAGAAATTGCTCCATATTGTTTTTCCATTCTGTAGTTGTCTTTTCAGTCTGTTGGTTATATCTTTTGCTGTGCAGAAGCTTTTTAATTTGATTGATCCCATTTGTTAATTCTGGGTACTATTTTTTGTGCAACTGGGGTTCTGTTAAAAAAGTTCTTGCCTACACCTGTGACTTCAAGAGTTTTACCATTTGGTGTTCCAGCATAGTAAACATTTCTGGTTTAACATTTAGTACTTTGATCCATTTTGTTTTTAATTTAGTATGTAGTGAGAGAAATGGGTCTACATTCAATCTTCTGCATGTGGATAGCTAATTTTCCTAACGTTGTTTATTAAATAAGCTGTCTTTTCTTCAGTGTGTTTTTGGTCCCTTTATCGCAATCAAATAGTTGTGGGCCAGGGATTTAGCTCAGTGGTTATACCGCCTGCCTTGAACGCGCAAGGACCCGAGTTCAATCCCGGTACCAAAAACAAACAAACAAAAATCAAATAGTTGAATGTATTCATGGTTGCATAATATCTATTTGAAATAGGGTGGGGTGATATTTCATTGAAGTTTTCTTTCAATTTCCCTGATGGTTATTGATGCTGAGAATTTTTTTCATATGCTGTACTTGTTGACAATTTGTATGTCCTCAAATTACTATTCAGGTCATTAGTCCATGTTAAAATTGGATTATTTTTATGTTCTGAAAGCTTTTAGTTTTAAAATCTGATGATTTGAAAGTTATAGCATTAAACATTTTTTTAAATTCTTTTATTGGTACATTTTAGGTATACAACAAAATTACATTTCTCATTGGGAACTTGTACCTTTACATGATGCATTTTGATTCTTATTTTTTCCCCATTCCTAGCCCTCCCTTCACCCCCTCCACCCTTCCCTATTTGCAAAGACTTTATTTCCATTTTTTCCATTTCTCATCATTT
>NW_004624810.1:322786-365759 GCF_000247695.1 Heterocephalus glaber
CTGTCTGGAAAGTTTTCTACCATTACTTCTCTGAACAGTTTTTATATGTCAATTGTACTTTCTCCTGTTTTTTCGTGGACTCCTATCAGTCTTATGTTATTCTTCTTTGCATCATCTAGCAGCTGCTGGATTGATTTCTTGTGGTCCCTTATTATTTTTAAGAAACCTCTGTTTTCATGCTCCTTAACCGCAATCCTGTCTTCTATATGTGATAGTCTATCTTCAGATTCCCTTAATCTTCTCTGCATGCTTTCAATGGAGTTTTTTATCTCCTGAATGTCTGTTTGAATCTGTTTGATGGCTTCCATTTCTTTCTTATGTTGGGTGATTATGGTTTCCATTTCTTTCTTACCCTGGGCACTCATGGCTCCCTGTATATTTCTTAGCTCATCTATTTTTTTTTTAATCTGTTTCTGTTCTAGAGCCTCTAATCATGTCTTTCACTCTGGTCACCATCTCTGTAGTTATCTGGGAGATTATTTCTCTTTTGAATTTTTCCAGAGCCTCATTCATCTGTTTTCTTACTTCCTGTGCTATCAGTTCAGGGTGTCCAGGTGGTTGATTATCAGACTCTTCCACCTCATTTCCCCTAGAATTTGCCTTTTGTGGGGTGGAAGTCTGAGGTTGTGCCTTACTTAAATGTCTTCTCATTTTTGTTTTTGGTACTGTCCTTGGTTTAGTTCCTGGGTTGATACTTTGAAGTTGCTTATTGTAAGTATCTTTGTTGATGTATTTAGAACTCTTACGGAATGATTGCTTCTCAGAGGTGTCTTCCAGATATAGCTGGTCTTTAGGTTTTGAGTGTCTAGTGGCTCTAAGGCTATCTCATTTTCATTATACCAGGAAGGACAACTGATTAGCTCAAGCACAGCACCTTAGCCCAAGTGATACAATCAGCAACACCATAGCATTAAGCCCAGCTTAGAAAATGATAATTTGTGGTAGTTATTAATCTATCACCTTTAACTGTGTGAATTAGATCAAAATCAAGGACCAACCCAACATATGTTTATAGTGAATAAACTCTTCAATATAGCAACTTTACCCTTTGGAATGGGGAGTTAGAAGGAGCTGGGGAGGGAGGGATAGGTAGGTAGAAGGATAGGGGAAGGTTAGCAGTGAGGCCTGAGGACACAGGTGAGAGAAGGAATGAGAAGAAAAGAAAAATAAAGAAGAAATATGAATTAGGCCCAGAACAGAAACACAAAGGGAGATGAAGAACAATGTAGGACAGCAAGGGAGCAAGGGAGAGAGAGAGAGAGAGAGAAAGAAAAGAGAAAAGAAAGAAAAAAGAGAATTTTAAAAGAGTAGCAAAGAAGACAAAAATTAAAAATAAGAGCAAAAAATAGTGGTGATTTTGAAAATCACAAATAAAAGATAAAAGTGAAGGGACTCCTTCAGAGTATGTCTCTGCTGTCACAATAGACAACATGGGCAGCAGTGTGCAGTTATAAGTCAATGAGTCTCAGTAAGCCAGTCACAGACCCGTGAGATTCAGGCAGATTTCTGGCTGCAAGTCCCAAGTTGAGCTCCCTGTCCTCCTGCAAGGCTGAACTGTGCAAGGTTCTATTGCAGGCTCCAGCTGCCTTTTCCCTGAAGATAGTCCGGGTTCCGATGGGAGGTGATAATCCCTCCAATTTACCAAGTACAGTGGTCTGGTGTGCCTTTATTGCAGAGATTCTCTTCACTTTTCCAATGGTCTTAGGTTTTCATCAGGGAGCCTGAGAAAGGCCCTCTCTCTGTTATTCACTTCTGCAGCTCTGGACAATAGCCTTTATGTTCCCCTATGCCTCTGTAGTGTGGATCCAGGTAACTGCACAGCCAAGAGGCCAGAGTTGGGGTGGGGGGCTTCTATTGTTGCAGGCGCCTGGGCCGCTGGTGGGCGTGCCCAGGGGTGCTCCTGGCTCCTGGCGGCAAGTGGACATGGTCTGCTGGACGGGCGGGGGTGGGGGTGGGGGTTCTGATTGCACGGCTCCACGGGCGGCTCTCTCTTCTTTTATCAATTCTTATTTAGTGGATTTCTTATCAAACTTTTTTTTCTTTTGGTTCTTACTGGCTAAATCTCAGTTAATTTGATAATTAAATCATTGAAGTAACTTGTAGAATAATATAAGAACTCAAGAATACAAACTCATCTAAGTAAATAGATGAAAAAATTATCTACCTTATCTGTCAATAATTAGCAGCCAAAATTGGATTATAAAATCAGAATTTGTAAACTACTGTAGTAATTTTTGCTGGTAAAGATAATCTCTGGGTTCAAAAGTAGTGGTATATTATTTTTAGAAATAATTTTCTGCAAAGAAAAGAAGATTTTCCTTCACAGAAATGAAAAATGGCAAATAACACTTTTTTTTTTCTTTTTGGTACTAGGGATCGAACTCGGGACCTTGCACTTGCGAGGCAGGCAGTGGAACCACTGAGTTAAATCCCCGGCCCTATGGCAGATACCACTTTAACTAAGTGATCACAGTTGACACTCCCAGCAATGGGACAGAGGGATGTCTGTACTCTCTAATGTAATGCAAGGAAAAGGACATGTTGTTGTATTTCTATCAAAAATGAAGAACCTAAATATAATCATGAGAAAATCTCAGATAAACCAAAATTAGGACAAAATCTACAAATATAAATGGGATCTGGTCATTGAAAATGTCAAAGTTGTAAAAGAGAAAGAAGATGGGGGTTCCCAACTAAAGCAGAGCTAAGAGATGTGGCAACTCCCTAAAAGTGCTATGAATTCTGAGTTGGTGGTTGCACCAAAGCTTTTTAAGAGAATTCTTAAAACTCATTAGTCTGACAATTGCAAACGACTTGTATGAGATCTGTAGCTTTAATAATACAGTAATATTGTGTCAATGTTAGTGTTCTGATTTTGATAATGATATTATAGTTAAGTAATAAAATGTTTTTTTAGTAAACACATATTGAAATATTTAGAGTATGTAGTATATTTATGTATAGTATAGTATGTATAGTATATTTATGTATATATGTATGTAGTATATTTATATATGTATATTAAGTATGTAGTATATTTAAAGCAGTAACATGTCTGAAGCATACTCAAATTATTCACAAAATTTAATACATGTATAATAAAGTAAATAAGACAAGATACTCACAGTGGGAGAATCTGTGGAGGGTATTTAGGAACATAGGAATATTTATACTATTTTTATAACTTATTTTGAAATCTCAAATCATTTTGGAATACATCTTTCTAGGTTTTGTACATTCAAATTTTTTCTCTTTGTGGTCAAGATTGTTGAGAAGTTTAGTTTGTTGATAGCAGCCACCTTTTTATTTGACCGCAGTTGGATAGCACCTCTAAATTAGTGAACTCACTTCAAGGTAACCAGCTATAGCCTAGCTATAAACTCCGACTTCTCAATACTATTGTAACTTCACTCTTGAACACTAGTTTACCACCTTCTTGAAAACTCTTCTGAGCCAGATTCCTCTATTTAACTGTGCATGTACCACTACCACAGGCATTCCATGTCTAGTGGTTACAAGCTTAATGTGTCACTTAATCTTTCCCTTCTCTTCTACCTGCCTAGTTGTGATCTTCCTTCCTCTATATGCTGGAGAGTCACATTGAAGTCCATGTATTTACCTGGACCATAAGCCTCATTCCACCTCAAATTAATCCCTATATCTACAATTCTATAAATCCCTCTCAAATATACACTCTGTGTTTATTTTTGTACTTATGTCTACTGCTCTAGTTTAATCTGTTTATTTTTTTCCAAGGTTACTTACCTGTACTAAAGATGTTGGACTTAAGAGGATCTTGCTGTGGGCTTCTTAGCTCTATAAAATTCAGTGGAGCATTGCTGTGATTTGAATATTTGTGATTTCCTTAAATTTATATGTTGAAATCTAATCCCAAAAATGATAGTATTAGAAAGTGGCAACTTTAGGAGGGTTAAGACATGAGGGTAATGCTCTCATGTATGGGATTAGGGCCTTCCTGAGGGAAGCTTGGGAAAGATCTGTTTCCTTTTCTGCAATGTGAGGACATAACAAGATGTCCATCCACCTCTGAACCAGGACATAAACTGTCACTATACACTCAAACTACTGTCATCTTAGTCTTGAGCTTCCAAGATTCCAGAAGTGTGAGAAATAAATTTCTGTTGTTTATGAGCCATCCGGTCTAAGGTATTTTGTGCAGCAGCCCAAATGGTCTGATAGTGATCACATCCCTAACACTCAATTTTCTTATTTGCAAAGAAGGGCATAATAACTGTGTACATAGGGATTTTTTGTGAGCATCAGATGATTTAAGGAATCTACTATAGCCACGAAAGATTATGCCAATGCTTATTGCTGTATTCCCTATGCTGACCTACCTTTGTTGTCAGTCCCTTAGGAAAGAGTGTACACACAGATATAAGCAGTGAGAATATTCTACAGGTTAGGAAAAAATATCTTTCTCTGAGCATAGAGATCTACAAATGTGCTCATGTCTATCTTTTGGCATTAAGCAGTCAATAACCATGTCAACTACACTTTTATTTATGACTATATACATATAGAATCACACAGGTCCTCCACAACTCCTTTCTTGTATGAAAGTAGCTCTTCAGCTCCTCAGCATTTTTCACTAGTTTACCAAGGAACAAATGTGCCCTGGTTGAGATTCAATACAGTCAGTTAATTAGGCAACCCTTTTAAGCAACGATAGAAACAGGAGTCAGGCGCTGTGTTAATACCTTGTGTCAGGCAAGGCAGTGCTCAGCACTCGTTCCTGTACTAAAAGCACAGTCACAGGTCAATATTATGTTTGCTGAGAGACCAAATGGTTATTTTACTGAATGGATGTTGCAGCTCTTGTATCAGGTTTTATATAGCTAATTTAATTGTTGCCAATGGCAACAGCAGGAGTCTTGTCAGCTACTGATGCCATTTATGCTGCTGAAGCAAAGTCTGTGCCAGCGTTTCCATTAGAAATCTCTGTTTTAAAAGAATCCTGATTGAGTAAAGAAGCAAATGGCAAGAGAAGCTTTAAGAGTTTGAAGATACGTAGATAGGATGACAACTCGGTCAGAAAGTTGAAGACTGTACATAAATTTGTTCATTCCTTCATTCCACAAGTATTTACTGAGCACCCACCCTGCCCTACCTACTGTGCAGGCTATAAATGGCTAACAAAGCAAAATCTTGGATCTCCATGAAGCTTACAGTATAAGTGAAAGACAAATGATAAGTAAATAACAAGCAGGTAATGTAGTTACCAATGGTGATTAAGAATGGTGAGGGAAATAAACAGTTGTTGGGAAGAAATGTAACTGAATGAGAAGATAAGGCAACAAATCAATAGGGTCAGGGAAACTCTCTGCCAGATGGAGATGTTCTAACTGAAACTTGAGGGGTGAAATGAAGCTGTGAATGGTGGGTTGATCCTAGCCAGACAGAATTTCATATCTGAAACTCCTGAGACTAGAAATAGGTTAGGATGTCTAGAGACACACCAAGCCAGCTTACTTGGCATTATTGGTTGTTCATGTTAGTCATTGTGAGTTTATAATTAAGCAATGTGTCTAGTTTTACTATGTTCTCTAGCATCATTTAGAGATGTGGGTGTAAACAGATCATTTAGAGACACAGGTGTAAGCATGGATGCCAGGTTCATTCAGATTTAAAAAAGGATTTTTAGGTAGCTAAGAGAGATAGGGATTTGAGAGAAATGGAAGGGCAAAGGAATAATTTCATGAATGAATCTTTGGATTTCAATTAAAGCATAGAAGTACAAACAAGAGACATGTGAATTGATAGTCTATAGCCAGAGAGGTAAAGACAGCATCGAGGGCTGGCTAGGAGAAAGGGTATCTGAAGCAGAGAAGAAATAACATTTTTGGCAATGAGAAGTCATTGTCTGTGGGCATGTGTTTAAGATAAAGGCTTAAACTAAGGGCATGCAGTATCTCCAGCAGTTTGCCTATATAGGAAGTTTTATTTCCTCTAGATTTGTCTTAATCATTCCTTTATATTTTATCTTTGAGGGTACTTGCCACTGCTCATTCCCAATACTCAGTTTCATCAGTATCTGTCCTTCCAAACTCTAAAACTTTTTTAGAAAAATCCATTCTTATTAAAACTTTTTTTTTTTGCTCATTCCCTGGATTCTTACCAGCTAATAGGTTAGTTAACAAAAGAAACAAATTCAGTTAAAGATTAATTTGAGATGATAGCTTAATTTGTTATTCCAGATAATACAATAGTATTTTAGTAGAAACTTTTAATAACAGAAAATTCCACCTAATACAGAAATTCAAGCCAGAGAAAGAAATATTTCAGTGCAAAACACTTTTTTCCCTGTTTTTCCCTTGTCTATGTCATACCCTAGGGATAGTTATTGAATTTATATCCTGAAGATGACCAGATATAAGAGTGATTTTCTAAAAGTTAATTTTATTGGTACATTTTAGGTATACAATATAATGACATTCATCATTGGAGATTTGTACTTTTACATAATATATCTTGATTCTTATATTTTCCCCATTCCCCTGCCCTCCCTTTAACCCCTCCACCCCTCTCTATTTACAAAGACTTTGTTTTCATTGTTTCATTTTCTCAGGTTAATTCCATTCCCTTCTATCCTTTCCCCTACCCCTCCCACTTTCCCTTCCCCTTTGGACAATTTCTTCCAATTTCACATTATCTGTTATACATTGTGATCCTTATTTACACTTTCAGTTTCTCACACCAGAGAAACTGTTCGGTATTTACACATATGTGTCCTATTTATTTCACTTAAGAGTATTGCCTCAATGAAGAGTGATTGTTTTAAAGCTGGAACAGAATTGGAGAAATATTAGAAACTCAGTTCCATTTCTGACATTTGGTGGTGAAGGAACTGAGTTTAGGAAACAAAATGAGTTGCCTCACCTAGTTAATGACTCACCTGGTTGGTTAGCTACTCAAGCCTCCTTGTATCCCAACTGTACTACTTCTTATCTACCAGAGATACTGAAGTTACAACTCCTCAAATAGGTAAAAGAATACCTTATTTTAAAAGACATCATATGAGGTAAAGATGCTACCCTCCTCTGAAACACTCTGTCAAATGTTTACCAACCTTCAGTACAGGAAATTATCCCTCACAATTGAGGACAGGGTAGTAGAAAGAACATTGGGTGTGAGGAAATGAGAGATGAGTTGTGACCCTGGCTAAGGGAGACAGCTTCTCAGATGGCCCCATGCCTCTCACCTCTTCACATTCATGGCTTTGTGTGATCTCCTCCCCTTGAGTGTGGGTCTCAGGTGACTTGCTTCCACAGAAGAGCATGTAGAAAATGTGGAAAGAGGTCATTTAAAACCTTAGGTTATAAAGATTGGCTCTCATCTTATAGGTTGCTTCCTCTACCATCGTGTGAAACAGCAGGTAGACAGGTCTCTGTGGTGAAGAGTTAAGGCCTGCCAACAACCACAGTAGTACCTGGAAGTGGATTTTTCCTCTCACCACCACCCTACCTGTTCCTCTGAGCCTTCACATGAGACTGCAGCCCTGATATATTTTAGCTTGATTGCAACCTCACAAGAGAAATTGAGCCAGGGGTATCCAGTTGAATTGTATTCCTACTCCCATCCCACCCAAACTGTGAGGTAATGAGTGTTTATTGTTTAAGCTGTTTTAGTAGCCCCAGTCATTTTGAGCCTCAGTTTCTTATTTTTGTTCAACAATTGCACCAGATCATCTTTGAGGTTGCTTATAACTACATAATTGTCTAAATTCCTCATGTGATAGCAGAAGAAAATTTTATCAGTTCTATCTTCAGTACTGATGAATAGCCACAATTCTTCTAAAAAATAATCTTTCAAGTATTAAAAGACTATAGCCTCCCCTCTAATCCTTTGTGTGAAAATAATATAAAATTTTGATGCCTAAGGATTTGCTTTTATCTTATTATTCTTTAGTGTCAAATGTACTTATTTCTTTAAACAATGGCTCTACATTATTAAACTGTGTATCAGTTAAATCTTGTTATTTACAAGATCCTACAAGAAAAAAATACATAGATATTTTTGTCCATATAATTTGACAGTGTCTTTGTAAAGCTTTAATTTTAAGAAAATGATCGATTCTCATTTGAAAAAAAAATCATACAGGTTCAGACTATTTACCTTAGGTAAATTGAGACTCTTGAAGTTTATATCAGAAACTTATTTTCTGTGTCTGTTTGGACAAGGGAACTGAGACACGAGGATGACCATGTTTCCAGAAAATATTTCCCCTGAGCATGCAGTAGAGGTTTTTTCCTGGGTGCTCATGAGATGGACAGTATGTTCTTATTGATTCATTGATCTAGGTCCCAGCATATGTTTTCTAAACAGAACAGAAACTACTCAGTTGGCATGCTGGAAGATTGAAGCCAATTAGCCCTCAGAGAATCTTGGACTCCATTCTGTTGTGGTAGTTGTATACCGCAACTCATTAAAAATAATATGAGTGCTATGTAAAACCTTCTCTGGGTATTGATTTCTGCTTCTCAATATGTTGTATTTGAATTGGAGCTCTTATTTTTCTCTACATTGTGGGCTGCTGCTTCATCTGTGAAACTAAAAAAATGTGCTTGGTTTGTTTAAGTGTGTGTGTGTGTGTGTGTGTGTGTGTGTGTATTTGTATGACGTGGTGAATTTCCAAAGGCATGATTGTAGTATCTCATATTAAACTTTGCCATTTCTTTGAGTTATTGAACTATAGAAGTTAGCTAGGAGATAGGAATATTATAAACAAATATGTATAATCATTAGGACCAAAAGTTTCAAAACAAATAGTTAATTCAAAGCCCCCAAATGCAATTTTTTTGTGTTTAACTAATGTGTATGTTACTCCTTTTTTTTGTCCTTTGAGCTGTCCCCACCTTCCATTTTTTTTGAAACTTGTTAAAATATGCTGGAACTGAGCCACCACGGTCCCAAATCTCTTCAGTTAGCCAGGAATATAATTCCGATTATCGGTATGCAGGCAGTACTGGCAGTGCCTGCAGGCCTGCTTCCCACTCCCTGCTGTTTCCACCCTGCTTTCAGGCAAGCACAGCCCTCACTTGTCCTTGACAGAGGCCGTGGACTGAGAACACTAACTGTTTGCTGTGATGGCTTGGTCAGTGATGAGGTCACCTGTGGCTGGAGGCTCAGGAAAGACCCCCAACTGCTTTCAGTTAGGTCAGTGACCAGCTGTCAGCGGGGTAGAGTTTCCTGTCAGTGCCAGCTTGGGGGGAGATTGAGAGGGCTGATCCAGAGGGCAAAGGGCATCGCTTCTCAACACTTGCCCTATTTTCATCCTAAATACGCAGAGTGAGGTGACTTTGGGAAGCAGCCCTTGTCCCCAGACCTCCCAGAAAGAAGCAGATGCACTTAAGGGGTTGACTACACTGGGGCAGGACAGAATTCTCCTTTGTTGATTCACTGCCTGATTTTAATGCTGCTCTAAATGCTTTCCTTTATTAGGAAATGTAGCTAATGCTTAATGTTGCATTTCGTTGATTTTTTTTTTTCACTTGGTCTCATGAATCCTTCAGTCTGATAGGTAATTTGGAAATAAGAAAATAAATAACTTAGATTTTTTGCAAACATAGAAAGTGTCTTTTAATCCTATAATATTTTCCTCAGTCATCATCAAGCATAGTGAAGAGAACAGCCTTAAAAACAGAAAGCTTTGCAGTGATTCTGCAGTGTGTGTCAGGGAGAAAGAGTGCCTGAGAGCATCATAAACTGGAAGGGAGAGGTGCTCCATAAATATGCGGGTAGTTATTTATTACAAAATAAATTATGTATTGACATGAGGAATTACACCATAATTTTCTGTTTGAGATGGTACCAAAGTAAATTGGTTTCTATCTAAAAGGTCACATGGAATGCTGGCTTTGTGTTCCTGTCATGACATTTGCCTTATTGGCATTCAGGTGCATTCCCTCTGCTTCATGCAATCACTGTCTCCTTTCACTGTGTTTACAGATAATTCAGCAACTTTGCAGGCCAAATGGCTTTCTGAATATGAGCCCACAAAGCATTGAATCAGACAGCCTCCTGCTTAGAGAGTTTTCAGCCCAGTTCAGCCATAAGGCAAACATCAATAATTGCTTTAGAAGGAACAGTGACAGGAAATTGTTCATAATTTGCCATCACAATAATTAAGAGTGGCTAGGACTATTGCAACCACTATTTAATTCCCCCTTTTTAAAAATTAACTCTGTAATTGTCACCAACTGCTCTGTGGTGAGACCCATTAACACCGTTTGTCTGAGGGTTTCTATACCTGGGAACAAATCATTCCCTCACCTCCATGTGGAACCAATGATGCATTTTGATCCAATCTATTTTACATTTACAGTAGAGACATGCACATGCTTTTAAAGAGTAGCCCAAATGCTAAGCTATTGTTGAGCTCTGCTGTGCAGGCTTCTCCTGAAAGATACTGTACTGCATATGGGTTAGAAGAAATAACGACAAGCTAGGGGGAGAAAAAAAGGAAAAGAGAAAGTATTTAACCATTGTTCAGTGGTCTTCATGCCTGATTTGGTAGGTAAAGGTTATGAGAGAAGTCAGTTTAAGTGTGCTTGGAAAGCTTAATGACAGCTCTCTCGACTCCCTTGGGAGGCATCACATGAAGGGGAGCAGGTTACTAGAGACCAAAATTAGAAGCTCCATCTTTGGTAAATGAACTGATTAGTGTCACCCTGCATCTTCACTGCCCACAGCTAGAATGGCTGGACATGCTGTCCTCCTAAGTGTCACACTTAAAACTTCTGAGGACTCCAAAAATCATACTGCTCTAGGCACTCCTGTCAGGGTGTGCAGAATACCCCTGCCTTTTATTGTACTAATTTGTGTGTCAGCCTCGACTCTCTTATCAGAGTTTAAGTCCCTTGAGGTCAGAATATTCAATGCTTGCAGTGCCCGGCATGAAGCCTAAAACAGTTACCAAATCAAAATTTGTTGAGTGACTGACTGCATAGATGATTGACAGCAGGGGAAAAATCAGGGGGAAAATCTCTTCGCTGTAGGTTCAGTGAACTATGATTAACTGTCCCAACTCACAAGTACACTGGCTACAGAATAGCAAACTAGAGAGAACATGGAAACTCATCACTGTTAAAAGAAAGTTTTGCTAAACTCCTTATTTATAACTTCAAGATAATTTGCTGAGTGCCTAGTATCTGTTAGGCAGAGTTTCAGGCACTTGAGATTTAGACAGGCAAAACAAGACATGAAGTTGGGGAGCATAGATTCAAGTGAAGGCAGCCAGTCAATTAACAAATATAAGTAAATTGAATACTATCTGAGAATATGATGTGCAATGAAAATAATGAAGAAGAGTAAATGGGATTGGAGTGCTAGGGGTGGAGGCTGAGTGCAGATAGGTCTTAATTTAAAAAAGGTTAGAAGGGTCATTCTCATAGCATTTGGGAAAAGACTAGAAGCCAGGTTAGGCGTTGCAACCTGGAGGTTAAGAGAAGAGGTTCAAGGCATCAGAAGTGCCTAAGCACAGGTGCCAAATTGAGAGCATGGCTGGAGCAGTTTGGGAACAGTCAGGACACCTGGATTGGGACCAGTGATGGGTATAGTAGTGGATGAGGTCAGAGAGGCAATGGTGTGCCTAATCGAGGGCTTGGTAGACCATTGTAAGGCCTTTGACTTTTACTCTGAGTGACAGAATTAATTTAATTTATTCTCTCCTTTGTGTTCAGAACTCCCACAGCACATTTGTACTTATATCTATTTCAGCCAAGTAACATGTCATGTTAAACTGTTTGTGCCTTTTTCCCCTGCTAGACTCTCAGACTCTAAATGTTATTTTCCAATCTCATTCTTTCTCTGTATCTGGCCCAGAGAATGAATGCACATTATAAATGCTCCATTATTGTTTGTTGAATTGAATTATAACAACAACTGAGTCACAGTAGCAGGACACACACAATGTTGTAAAATGAAAACAGCCCAAACTACAGATAAATTCTGGGGCAAATTAATTGGTATAATAATGGACTGCATATTCTTCACCATAGGCTAATATTTTTCTGCTACATTTACTGTTCTTTCCCCTTGATGCTCTTTCCTGACCGTCCTCTGTTGCTCCTACAAAGTTAGCTGTAATGCCAGTGATGAGTCTGTTCTTTTCTCTAGGAAAACTCTGGTGTTTAAGCTGGTGATCTCATGAGCTAGGGCTGGGCATCTCAAACATAGGTGCCCATTGGAATCAGTGGGAGCCTTTTAAAATGCTGTAGCTTCACCTTGTAAGGTTAAATCCAAAATTCTGAGGGTGAGACTCAGCTATGACTACAAAGATGCTCCCCAACGTATGACAGGGTTACATTGCATTAAACTTATCATGAATCAAAAATATCCCAAGGTGAAAATGCATTTAACATACCTAACCTACAGACAGAGTACACTGTAGACTTCATGACTCAGCATACTGCAGAGGCTTGGCATTTACCCTCATGGCTATGTGGCTTACATGGAGTTATGCCTTGCTGATGCTGACCGGTATCCAGAAAAGAAGTAAAATACTGCTGCATTCCTACCTTAGAAAAAGACTCAAATTCAAAATTTAAAGTACAGTTTCAACTAAATGTGTATTGATTTTGCACCATCTTAAAGTTAAAAAAAAATTATGTCCGCTCACCATAGGATGGGACCATCTGTGTTTAAAATTTTTCCCAAATGATCCTAATGTCCAGCTAGGGCATAGAACCAGTGATTTATGGGTGTTACAAGTCTTTGAGATGGCAAGCTCTCCACAAACCTTTAAACTACAACAAAGGGAGTATTGAAATTTCCCACCCCTATCCATGCTTCCTGGCATGGTTTTGCATCATGGTGACAGCACAAGGGTGTCTCGTCATTTCTGCCTGGGTGCACGTGTGGAGTGAGTGGAGCGAGGCTTGAAGATTTTCTGCTTTTTCAGGATAGCAGTATGTCTATAAATAAACCCACCTGAGATACTTATAGAAGCTCAATTGAGAGCCAATTCCTAGGTATTCTCTGAGAGGAGCGAACATTTGGCTGGTCACATCAGAATGAAAATCTATTGTGAGGAGCAGTGATACTGGCCTGGATGTGAGAAGCATCTCCCTGGATGGACAGAAAACTTTGTACCTTACCTGGGAGCCCGCTGAAGATTGAGCACTCCTCAGCAATGACTTAGGACATTCTAGTCCAAGGTCTGCGAAGGTATGCCCAAGGCCTCCAGTTTAGGCAACCTGTCCACCATCTAATTACTGTGGGCTTGGGGATAAAATGCCAACTACTCCAAGGTAGCTGGTCCTCTGCAGCCCTGTGGTCTTACTGTCCTTTAACTTGGGTGTGAGCACTGGTGGTCTTCACTGCCATCCTTGGACATGTTTACATTTTCTCCTCACAAATGCTAAAACAAACTGTTCAATATACATGAGAAGAGATCTTGCTTTCTTTTGAACTTTTTTTTTTGGTACCAGAGATCGAACTCAGGATCTTGTATTTGCAAGGCAGGTGGCAGCACCACTAAGCTAAATCCCTTTCTTAATATACTTGTAGTCTAGACAATTCTTTTTGTTAGAGTCATGTATTATAAGCCTCTATGAATATATGATAAGTTTGATTCATTCATGTCTTCATTTTTCCTTTCATGTATTTCTCAATAAACATGTTTGGAGTATCTACTATACACTGTGCTACATCTTGGGAGCACAACACTCTTCCCTCAAGTTATCATCTAGGCAAGGAATGAGGCAAATAAACAAATAATCAGAATATAATGCATGAGATAACTAAGCAGGAAAGAAGATGAACTGTAGAGAGGGTTTTTCAGGTACCAAGAAAAGGCAAGAGGCTAGGAAAATACACAGAGTTTGGAGAGTGAAATAGAGGGAGGAAAGGGGATGATGATGGAGATGAGGCTAGAGGCATTGATTGGAATTAGACTTTACAGTGCCTTCATGATGTGTTAAAGAATTTAAACTTGACTTTGAGAAGGTAAGCTGGAATAAATGAAAAAAAAAAAAAAAGGAGAAAACTATCCAGGAACTGTGCAGTCAATCTGACTGAATTCTGCCTTTGCTATGTATTAGTCATACTATATTGTGCTAATGATTGTAAACACCTCAGTCACTGTTTCTTCATCTATGAAAATAATTGTGATAGCTCCACCCAGCAGGGGTAGTATGAGGGCTAAGTGAGACAATACACATGACAGTTAAAACAGCGGCATGATAGGTTCTATAGCTAAGCCTTCCAGTATAGGAGTCACTATCACATATGGTTACTTGGATTAATTAAAATTAAAGAAAACCAAGGAACTTATTTCTGAGGTGTGCTAGCCACATTTCAAGGGTATGTGTGTTCACTTTGGCAGCACATGTATATCAAAGGTACAGTAACCATATATGGCTTGTGGTGGCATATTGGAAAGGGGTGATCCAGAACATTTACATCATTGCAGAGAATTGTTGCAGATAAATATGCTCTGGAGAGATGTTTCCTTTGCCTTCTTGAAAGCATCTGCATCCTAAATCATGAGGTTTATCTGTTGATAGTATGCATTTTAAAAGACTTTAAAATAATGGTTGGAAATGTGTTTAAATAAAAGTTGGGGTATGCTCTGAGACATCAGTAAGAGCTAGCTTTCATGCACAGGTCACCCTCAGCTCTTTGGCAGCCATGCTGCCATCCTGACTCTAGGCTTAAAATTATACTTGGTTCCCTTGAAAATGGCCAGTGTTACAAGAAAACTACCCCAGAGCTGAGACATAAGTTTCTCTGGGGGAACTTACCCTGGGATCTATGAACTGTTATTTTTATGGGATTGCCTATAGGAGAGACTCATGCCATTTCAAATCACAGCTCAATATATCTTGCTTCCTCTACTAAGGTGTTGTAACCCAGAGCATCAGGGATGATGGCCATTTCTGGTGACAGGCAGACACTTGCACTGAATTTTCAATTGACTTCAACTTAGATCAGTTGCCCAGAAAGAGTATATTAACTTCTACTTTCTATTTAACTTTGGCTTTGCTTGGGGAATTAGCTAAAGGTACAAGGACATGTCCTTTTCACATGGAACAGTTATTTTCAAGATTAAAAAGTTTAGAGGGACTGTTCAAAAGATTGAAGAAATAAAACTTCATTGGTAAATTAAAATAAATAAGCAAATAAAGGTTTTTAAAATCATCTTGGGGAAAAAATAGGTTCTTGCTGAAAATTGTATCATGGTATTATATTACCACATAATTTATTTTGTATACATAATTGACTTTTACTTTGGAAGCAAGAAAGCCACGTGGCAATGTTAAAAAGAAGTCAAGTGAGAGATCATCTAGGAGAAATTAAATTCATCATTGTATAAATACAATAAGGGGAAGAGAATCTGGCATTTATACAGGGGAATATGTAAATGTAGTAAGTTGCCAGAAGGGAAATTCTCTATACCTGTTCTGAGTTGGGGGAGTTTTGTAGAATTGGCAGAGCTTCGACTGGACATGATTGGTAGTTGGGATTAGAGTAAAAGGGGAAGATTTCAAGCAGGGAAAGAAGTACAAAATTGTAGAAATGGAAACATATATCTTCTTTAATGGGAAACACATGGAATATTCTTAGAGAATATGAGTGTAGGATGTAGATGAGAAATTAATAGAAAGGAAGTTTAGATGTTCGGTGCAGACTGAGAAGAAAGGGGAACAACCTTGAATAATGTAGTAATAATTAAATATAAGTTAGCTTAGTCCATAGTTCGAGTCAGGCAATGGGCTAAAACAGTTCTCATATACATTACTTATTTTAATCTTTATAATAGACCGGTGAGGTAGGTATTATTAATCACATTTTACACACGAAGCAACTTAAATGTAGAGAGGATAGAGAGTCTTTCCAAGGCTAACGTGTTGGGAGACAATTCTCCATTCTCAAGACATTCTCTTGAGTGCAATGCATTGGCTGCCTCCTTCTTTTGGATTACATTTTTCATGGATATGTGCATAGCAAACAGCTTTGAAAGAGAGATCATGTCTCCTTCTGAAGCAAAGGGCAGCTTATTTATTGTTTGGCATCATTTGATAATGACTCTTTCTGGGGCTTACCATCCATCATAAAAATTTCAGATTCCCTAAGGACAGGATTCCTCTCCTCGAATGTGACCCACTGCATGTGTAGGAGTCACCTGACCCCTTTTATATTACCTTGTGGGAACTATGATACTTTGATATTGCCTGCAATTGCTGTAAGTAATAAAGTCCTTTGTCTTTGGCCCATGAGTTTTATGTCTTCTTTCAGCATCTATGAAACTGACAAACTAATATGTTCGCTTGCAAATAGGGTAATTTCTCAGATTATTTGCAATTCTTAATTGAGCATCTATAAAGTGATAGAAACTTACAAGGCTTTAAAAATCAACTATTACAGAATAAAGGCCTGTACTAAGTGATTTGAAAGGAAGAAATTGATGCTATAAATAGAAAGGAGAAAAAGAAGGGAAGAAACAAGAGTGGGACAGAATTTTGGGGGCTGGAGTGTGAAGTAAAAGGCTGTCAGAAAGTATAAAATGCTGAAACACATATTAAAATTCTGACCTTCAGTAGATGAAAGTAGAAATTAATAAGGTGAATAATTAGAACAAGGTCTTAGACAAATAGGTAGCAGCTGGTTCTGTGCATTTTAGGGTATTATTTCTCTGAAGTTAAAAACCAGGTATTTAAAAATTCTCTACATGGCATCTAGCAGAAAAAACATGAAGAATGTATAATGTGCATCAACTAGATCCTCTTCTCTCCACCTCCTCTCAGGTCTGCATGGATAGAGTTGGTGAGAGAATCTGTGATATATTTGAATAGTTAGCATCTCTTTGTGTGTGTACATGTGAGTCCCTGAGTGTGAGAGCACACACACGTGTGAAGTTACAGAGTGGAAGCAGAGAGCATGGTTGAAGCAATGGCCCAGATGCTCTTGAAGCCATGCCAGGTATTTTCAGGCCAGATGAAGGCCGAGTTTCTCTCCCAATGAGAAAAGTTGGCTCCTAAGCACTGCAAATGTCTTGGGGGTAAAAATACCACAGAAGCTATGCTAGATGTGGGCTTTGCATCCCTACTATTTTCATGGATGGAGTTTTTAATAACAGAAGCACAGACTGGCATCAAGTACTGCTCCTGCAGTATACTTATGAGGACAATGATTTAAATATGTTTAAAATGCTTATTTATTTTTCAAGAAGCAGTGAAAGACACATGAAAGGAAAGACAAATAAACTCCATCTCTTTGTATATCATTGTCTCTGAGACCCCTCTGTTTTAATCAATTGTCAGTATATAAAATCATATCAGGTTGTATTTTAAAAATAATCCTTCAAGAAAATGCAAGTCAGTGGAATCCAAGGGACACAGCTGCAAAGTTCAGTATATTGTATTCCTTGAGGGAAAAGAAAATTGTTTCATGTTTTCTATTTCTAAACCAGTTGCCAGTGTTTGGAGAACTTTAGCTTCTGCCACACATTCTCTTAGTGAATGACAAATTATACTATAACAAGATTACGTTGTTCTCCCCAGGAAAAATATGGAGGCAAAACTTCATGCATCTCTGCCTGGGACCTGGATAACTTAGGAACATAATAGCACTATTTAGTAATAAAATGATTTTAATTTTTAAAAAAAGTGTCATGGTTTTTACTAGGTCATTTTTGGAGCTGTAGGTTATTCAGCCATAATGTACTGTGTAGGCATGAACCAGATTCTCTTTCTTTCTTTTTTTTTTTGTATGAATCATTTTTAACATTTCTTGTATCTATGGATAACAGGTTCTCAGGTGAAGCGCTGAGCATGTCACTGAAAGCCCAGTGGAGTTAAGTGTGCAGAGTCAGTCTGAACATAAGCTGTAATGGATTTGACCTCAAAGCGCACTACAAAGAGAAATTGCAGATAACCATCTGAACTAACTTCTGAAGCTTGTAGTTCTGACTCCTGCGATACTGAAAAAAAAGGGAGGCCAAACAGATTGGAGAGAAAAACTCCTAGACAGCAGAGTGAAGATGAGTCTGATTTTTAAAATAAATAATGGTAAATAAAAAATTACTTATTCTTTAGCTCTTTTACTATATACTTTCCTTGGTTACCATAAAAATATCCTTAAAGAACAATAAACAATTTAACAATTTGCAGCTCACATTATATTTTTTTCTGATCATATTGGTATCTGTTAAAATGAACGTTGTCTATATATATATTATATATATATATATTTATCTTAATAACTGTTTTAGGCTAAGATTTGAGTGAGTCCTATGATGAGCATCTCAGTTATTTGTGTCTGGTTTTTTAGGGATAAAGACATTGATTAAATCTCCAAGCACTGTCTAAAATTGTAGGTATCATGAAATATTATATTGAGCATTATTTATGCCATTTTAATGCCATTTTTATCATGGTCATACCACTGAATAGCACATACACTTATTCTATGACTGAGATCAGCCCACATATATTTACAGTCTTTGTTTCACAGTCTTTTATTATCAAGAACTAGTATGTGTTACACAACAAGCTGGGCTTAGGGCTCAAGTATATAGTTGTGAAATAGGTGTAAAGTAGTGATTTCGATGTGGAGTTCAGATCTGTGACGATCTTCTGTTACTCAGGCCCATAAATAGCATGCTGTAATAAGCCAGGCCATTGGAATTTTGTGTATACTTTCACACATAGAAACATAACCACATAAAACCCTCTTATTTGGGCGGTTATTCAAATGGTGCTAGGAAACAGTCTATAGAAATCATATGGACTAAATTTTTGGATTTTGCTATTAAACATGAATGTATTCTACCTATGTAGAGATAACAGGAATATCAGAGCAAAAAGCTCAGGTACTGTAGAAAACAGAGTTTTGTACTAATTATATTGATTGAATTTGAGATATCAATGACATTTGATTTTTCTTCTTTTCGACCTATTTTCTTTAGAAGTGGAATGACTGGGTTTCTACATGAAGCATTTTTGAAAACATTTGCTACCTAGTTGCATCAACACATTCTTAAAAGTGTGAGATGATATACTAGTGATTATAGCTGCAATGTTGAACAGTTTCTAAGCAATGCTTGTGAAATACTCTACTGTGTAATTTTTTGGTGTATTTACAGACTTAACTGATGGCACCCCTTAGAAAAATGTCTCTTTGCAATGAACTCCCATGGTGAAGACAGAGCCAGTTGACTTCCAAGTTGTGGTGTGTTGTACTTCTCTTTTCTGCATCTTGGGGACTTTCTCTCCTGTTGTTTAGAGCTGAAGTCCAGCACAAATATAAGATCATGCCAGAAGTATGATGATTATCATGAGGCACAGTTGCATGTATGCAGAATGTCAGGCTCTAGGCCACCAGGTTTGTATTTTGGTTCAAATAGCTAGAGTCAAAATGCTGAATGTGCTATTATGAACCTCACTTGTTTTTTAAAAATAAACAGGTAAGTGGCAACCTGCAATAAAGGGAATGTATTATATAACTGCCAACAAAAATATTTAATGTAATAAAACAGCAACATGAAGGTGAACATATTTACAGCCAACATTACTCAGTTTTTATTTCTTGCTCTACTTTTGAAGACTCAGGGCAAAGAACAGATATTATGTATAGAAGCATTTCAATCTGATGGTTTGTGTGTGTTCTTTTTTTTTTATGTCTGGAAATGAAACAACTCAGCTTTAATGATTATCATTTCCTTGGGTTTTAAAAGTGCCTTCCCTTGTTTTATAGAACACACCTTGCTGGGTACAGCAGCATGAATGACACTGTGTCAGTGGGGTGGGATGTTGAAGTCATCGAACAGTCTGAATTTGCCCAGTGCGTCTCAGAGGCAGAGCCCCTTGTGCTAAGTGTATGTGTGCTGTTCCGCTGAGAAAATGTACTGTTCAATAGCTCTCTACATTTCTCATTTCATACCTATGGAGAAGAGGCTCAGTGGCTGCCTGTCGAGTTTCATTGTGAAGCACACACAGATGGTGTAGTTCAAGGTTCTTTAAAAGGCATAAAGGGAAAGAAGTTGTGTTTCTGTTTATTTTTGCCTATTTTAAATGCATTCATTTCCTTTAAAGTGTACATTTTGCACAATTAGCCCAAGATGATATTGCACTAATTTTGTATAAGTAAGGTACATGAACACTTTAACAATTCTTCTAAAGAAATAGACATAAGGGCTCCCCTATGTCAGTCATTCAGGCAATGTATTTAGATTAATCTGTTAGACTTTTTCTAATTTCTTTGGGGTAAATGCTGCATTTGACTCATATTTAAGCCTCTAATAAGAAAATTAGGCAGTCTGTTGCATTTGCATTGTGGTCCACCCCAACCCCTCAACTGCTGGCAAGTATCTCTTGGCTGAATTTACTCTTTTGAAGACATTGTTGGTGCAGGCTTTAGTCTATGAAATTTAAACTAGAGAGATCAGCAGAAAGGTAACTCTACAGCAACACTTTTGAATCCTGCACAATATTGAGAAAGTTTTTAGAATAACTAGATAGATTACATTTCATAGCACATTTGTTAGAATGGTTAAAGACCATTCAGTCACTTGTGCAGGCACTATTTCAGAAGCAGGTTGGCAAATGATTTGTTTTGCTATGACTATGTCTGTCGGCAGCTTTATAGTTGTCCAGAGTACTTATCTACCAACAGATCTTCAGCTATTAAGGCAAAATGAACCTTTTTATCATTAAGTGAAAAACTGTCTACTGCTGGAAGCACAGAAATTGTATGCAGATGACTTTAGCTCTCTTGAAAGAAAAATACAATATATTACATTACAGGATATGCAAGTGGAATTTGGAGGCCCACTTATGACTCTAAACTATGAATACCACTTTAACTATTTCCAGTTGCTAGAAGAAAATAATGACTAATCTAAGGACAGAAGAAAAAATATATAAGCAGTGTAAATTTTGTGGTGACACAAAGTGACTCCAGTGAGTTTATTTTTCTGAAAATGATCTGTTTAAATATATGTACAAAACCATATTCATATATATTTGTTAAAAATGAAAAAGTAGATTAACAAAGGGAGTAAGAGATAGTTTATGTTCTGTTCATATAATGTCAACCCAATACAAAGAAAGTAAGCTGACCTTTCTGGTCTACATTGTGATAAGTAAGTTATTAGATTGAAAGATAGTTTTGAGCTCACTAAACTGATGTTTTTGCATCATTTAGTAAATAAATTCTCTGTTAAGTAGAAAATATAGAGAAGTTGTTAAGCAAAGTACTTGGCAGCACTTTGAAGATATATTACAAATATATTAATTTTTTCTCCTTTTGGTGGAGAATGTTCTAAAATAAAAAATGATGAGAATGAGAGTTTTAATGTGTGGAAGAAATTTGACTTGAAAGGAATTTCTGTTCTCAAGAGGAGTTAAAATTTGGGTATATTCATATGAAAATTACCTTAAAGCCAGTTACGGAGTTTTAAACTTCATAAGTCATCAGTTATGAAGTGAATAATAATATGCTAGTGTGCTGCTTATCAGTCAAGATTTGCTAAGAGAGAAAGAAATAACATTTTGATGATTGCTGTTGATCATTGGCAATACGTCCCTATAGAGATTGAATAAAATTTGCTTAAAAATAAGCAAAAAGTTATAAACTCAATGATTAAGAGTAAAAATAAAAATGCAGGATGACTGGTTAGGATTGAGCACATGGAAAAAGAGCTGAGTGCCATGGTTGACCAAAATAAATGTTGAGATATATGTGCTTGATTTTTTTCAATTTCCCTGATTATTAAGACAAATAATTAAATATGTTTGTGAATAAAAGTACAAATTATAGTTTTCATTGTGGTGCTTTTGTGACAAAAAAAAATTTCCCTGTACATTTGTAGGTTTTGTTAAAAGCATAACCTAGATATGAAACGGACAGGTTAGAAAAAAATTTCTTTGTTCACATTAGTGAGAAAGTTATAAGATATTGTGCCCTTTTATCTTGTTATTTTAAAGTTATGCAGGCAAAGAAAATAAGTTTGCAAAAGAATTTTATAGATGCTTAATGTTGGGAAAAGGTCAAGTGGGTTAGAATTATTAAGTGATGTTAGGGGCTGGGGATTAGCTCAGTGGTGTCGCCACCTGCCTCACAACCGCAAGGTCCCGAGTTCAATCTCTGGTACCAAAAAAAAAAAAAAAAAAAAAGAATTAGTAAGTGATGTAAAGTTTTTATGCAGTAAATGCATGGTAATTGTTTCTGACATCCATAAACTGAACCACTCTCATTAGTTAATAGAACATTTATGGATGCCTAACACTGATACTTTTCCAGGGATTGTATGGGAGCCAGAAAAAGTCTCAGAAGTCTCTGTCATAGGAATTTGGAATTTTCTTAGGGAAGAAAAATACAAAAGGTATTAAATAGTTAATAATAAAACTGTGTGCTGTCATAAGAGCAATAGACTGTAAGAGAAGAGGTGTTGATGTGATTTGATGGAAGGGGCTTCTTGGAGACCATGATTTACTTGTGTTTTCAAAATGAGCAAGATTTGGAAAAAGAGCCAAGCTATGAGAATGTTTTGGCCAGAGATGTAAGGTGAAAGTGAATATACGCAAAGAGAGGGAGCAGAGAAGGATGGGGTGGGGGTGAGGGCAAATATTTGTGTTGGTTTCAACTTGATATAAATACAATTCTTGTTTCTGAAAATTTTATATTTGTTTTCTTTGGCATTAATACATTGTGCAATCGACAAATATAAATATTTGGCAGTGCTGAAGTTTAAATGAAAAAAATCTTGGCCTCAGTATTTGACCATTGGAAATGACCTTAAGAATGTATTATCTTCTTATTTTACATATGAAATTTAGAGAAACTAAGCTAGTTGATGAAGGTAATCTGCCTTTTCAGTTGTAGGAAAGTTCTGCTTCTAGGGTGGTACTCATTTTGCTAAAACATGTTGGGATTCCTTGTATGAAATGAAATGATTGATCCTGTTTTTAAGGTTCCTTGGGTGATTTTTTAAAGAAGTGAGATTTGATGATTACCAACCTTGGAAAAAGATTCTGGTGAAATTTGCTGGCATTTCATGATTGCAGGTGTTTTTCACTTAATCTGTTGAGATTACACTAGGTGAAAAGTTGCCTATGTTGTTAGTGAGATTCAATCGGTCTGATGGTTCTCATCAGAGCAAAGAAAAATGAGATTTAGATTTTTTAAATTGATACGTATTGACTTTTAATCCCCACTGCTTGACAAAGTCACCAAAGGTAAGTTTTTCTTGCATTGCTCCTGGCCTTGGTTGTGTTCCACACTGACGTTGACCTTTGAAGGTGTTTTACATTCTGCTGTAGGTGTCATTTTTCACCAGCTTGCAATGTGCTTGCGTGGTTTAGAAAATGATTATTTTAAGAAATTATAAAAATAAAAATATTTATTTTAAAATCTAAGAAACCAGAACAGCCATATTCTAAAAATGTCCTCAAGATGCGGTTTTATTTTTAATTAATTAAATTAAATAGTTTGAAATATTTACTACTGAATAATCCGAAGAATTACTATTTCTAAGGGCCAGGGATGTAGCTCAGTGGTGCCGTTGCCTGCCTTGCAAGCACAAGGTCCCAAGTTTGATCCCTGGTACCACACACACACAAAAAAAGAATTACTATTTCTAAATTTAATTCACATAAGTTGACTAAATCACTTAATTGTTTTGAATTCTTTGGCAGCGCAGCAATTGTCATTATTTGATTCAGTACAAAAAAATTCCCAAGAAATCAATGACATGTACAAGTGGATAAATGCATTAATATTTTACTTTTGAACTGATTGGTGTTACTTTAATTCAGAGTTTGATTTTCATTAGAAAGAGTTAGGATGGTCTACATTGGGAGAAATGTCAGGCTAAATATTTGGATAGCTTTCTAGAAGCTCTTGGGTAAATTTCTAATACCTCAAGTTTTCTATCTGTAAAGTAAGAGCAGATAAAATAAACATCTATAAAACAAAATAAAATACATGAAAATAATTTAATATTTAAATGTAGAAAATTTATTCACTATTATCACCTAATCTTCTGAATTAGTTTCAGAAAAATTTCCCAATCTTTCAGTTTTAGAATATGTTTCCAATCATTCTTTTTTCACACTTTCATTCTGGGAAATAATATATTAAAGTTGCATATTTTTTCTTTGTTTACATTGTCAATCACAGGAAGCCCGGGGATTTAGCTCAGTGGCACTGCTCCTGCTTCTGAATTGCAAGATCCTAAGTTCGATCCCCAGTACTGCAAACAAACAAACAAACAAACAAAAAAACAACAAAATTGTCAATTACAGTATCATGGGCTCCAAAGATACTAACCTTTAAGATTTTAACATATATGGAATCACATAAGCAGTTACTTTTGTTTGTTTTAGGGAGAAGAAATTATATTTTATATCTATAGGAACTTTGCAAATCAATGGTGACAAAAATTTTTCTGGTAGTGGGTAGAGCGAAACTGTTTTCTTGAATTTCTTGATGCATTTGGAATCTACAATTAAATTTGTTAAAATGCTTTTGGAAGTATTGCTTTGTGAATTCACCAATTCATCTATTTATAATTTTATGTAATATATAAAATCTGTAAAATATGTAACATTTTTATACATGATAATAAAAAACACAATAGTAGAATGAACAACTGTGAATACACCCACTAGGGCTGATGGCGAGTGGGTACTACAAACCTTAGTATCTGCTCAGACCATTTCTGCCTGTTCTTGTTCTAATGATCTGGGTTTATGTCCTGTTTGTGAAATATTTTTGTTATCTCCATTATCATCACCCAACCTTGAACAAGATTATTATCAGTGCCATTGACTATATCTTTTTGCTCCCTTCCTATTCCAATCCCCTTACTTTGAAGTAGCTACTTAGTATCCAGAGTTATGAGTGGTTTGTTGTGTTTTCTTTGCTTTAAAAACAAACCTTTTGCAACATATGTTTGTTATTATGTGAAATTTTCAGGATTTTCAGTTTCTGAAGTAACTTGAAAAGAAGTTGAAATTTACTTACAGTCACCTCAATCCAAAAGTAATTTTAAGGAAATGGATACTTTATATAATTCATCCTTCTTTGTATCAGTCAGGATGCCAACAGAAAAATGGCCACCAGGAAATATGTTCTTATTTCCAAACAATATATTTTATTTTCTTGTTTTGAGTTTTACAAAAATTGAAAATTCTGTATACATTGGTTTGGAGCTTGCCATTTTCACTCAGTACTTAAGATTCACTTCTTCTTAGTAGCTTGTTCTTTTTCATAGTGCTCTGCAATTAGGCTTTTGCCATAAATTACATCTCCTAACACTTCAGAGTCTTCTGGGCTTACTATTTTATTCCTTTGGGTCAAAGTTTCTTTCAGAATTCCCTCCATTAATATCACGTTGTTGTAAATGTCCTTTGCTTTAGTATATAGTAGTCCAGGACTCCCATTCTATGCTTATTTCCTTAAAAGCATCTTGGCAGTTCTCGAGCTTTTGTTATTATGTGAAATTTTCAGGATTAGTTTCTGAAGTAACTTGAAAAGAAGTTGAAATTTACTTGAAGTTATACTCAATCCAAAAGTAATTTTAAGGCAATGGATACTTTATATAATTCATCCTTCTTTGTGTCAGTCAGGATGTGAACAGAAAAATGGCCACCAGGAAATATTTATGAAGAGATTTATTACAAGGAATTAGCTTACAGATTGTTGGGGTGGCTAGACAAATCCTAATTCATAGGGCAAGCTGAAATTCTTGGGATAGGATGAAGCTTGATCCACACATGGAATTTCTTCTTAAAGTATCAGCTTTGTTCTCAAGGCCTTTAACTGATTGAATCAAGCCCACCCAACTTATGAAGGATAATCTTCTTTATTTAAAATTAGTTTATTATGGACTATACAAAATACCTTCACAGCAACACCTAAATTTGAGCATTTCAGACTAGCCAATTTGACACATAAAACTTACCATCACACTGGCCACAAACATGGTAGGCTTCTTTTTCTTTCATACTTCAGGGTTTTTCATAAAGTAATTTTCTCTATAGAAGTCTGTTTTTAAATTTACATTTTTAGCAGTAACGTCTTTGACTCTAAAGAAATGTAATTAATTTTCATATATTTGCTCTAACTTTGAACTCAGTATTTCTAATGGAGTCTTTTAGATGAAACTTTGAATTATACTTCTAGTAGGTGGAAATTTTATATTTGTATTTGTAGCATTTGCAAGAATAACAAGTTTGCTTCTTCCTCTTCCTTTTTTAAAATCAATTTTTAAATTACATGTGGAAAAATTTACTCTTTGTAGTGCACAGTTCTATGACTTTAGGCAAATTTGCATAGTCATCTATTTATCTCTGCAGTCAAAGTGAGGACATCTCATCAACCTCTAGAAATTCTCGGGGCCACCCCTGCCATCCTTCTGCAGTCAGTTACTCTCCTCTTCCACAAACTGTAGAACCCATTTATCTGTTTTTCATTCCTGTTTTGCTTTTTCTAGAATATTACACAATGTGAATAGGAGTTATTGTTCTTCTTACCCAAATGTATGTGAATGTATATTTCACTTTATAAAATACAGCTGCCTCTCTCAAAGTGTCTGTGCCATTTGCATTCACACTAGAGTTTAGTTATATTGAATCTTCTCAGTTTTAAAATTTATTTTCTTATTCTTGAGTTTTTAAAGTTTAATATATCCTGCATTTGTCAGATAAGGAATTTGCGAACATTTTCTCCTAGCTCAAGGTTTTTCTTTCTTTTTTTATTCTTTCTCAATGTGCCATTGACATTCTTAATTTTCATAATGTCCAAATTATTAATGCTATTTTCTGTTTCATGCTTTTGGGTCTGAATCTAAGAAATTTTTGCCAAGCTTAATGTTACAAAGATTTTCACCTCTGTTTTCTCAAAATGCTTTTCAGTTTTACACTTTTTATTTATTCTTATATTTTTAAATTAATAATTTGTTAAATGTTCAGTATTAACAGATTTTTTTCTGTTTGCAAATCATATTTATTTAATTGTTTGAAGTCTGTATGTATGTGAGCATGTGTGTAAGTGTTTGAGACTGAAAGACAAATACACTTGTTTATATTACTAAATTGAAATTTGACCTTTTTTTGGTTAGTTGTAAAAGGATGAAATTGTCACACTTTAGACACCTCACATGGGAGTTTAACAGCTGAAACTCACTGGACATAAATACTGCAAAGACAGTGCTGTAACTGTGTAACTGCGCATGTTCTCTGATATAATATGGCTACTGCTGGGGACACCAATAGAAGAGTATTATTTTATATCACTGTAGTAGCATTTGCTATATTGTTTTACCTTCCAATAAGACTAGATTACTAAGATACCTAATTATTATAGCAAAATTTCTAGGAGAAAAGAAGAATGTTTTATATGATTAGGCCAGATAAACCTTTACATACTCAGGTAAGCGGGACTTGACCAGTAAGTGGTACGGAGCGGGTGTTCAGATGAGGATGCTTTGTTGACTGCACATTGAACTCTGCCTCTGCCTTATGTATCAGATGTTATCAATTCCCTGATGCCTGTGTTTGCAGGCAAAATCTTTTTCCCCCAACAAGGTTAGTGATAATCAAATCTTTATATCTAAATATAATATAATGGAGTGAAGTCAGAGACCACTATAGGGACAAAAGACAAACTCCGGGGCTTTTAACCTGTTACTCATTAAAAGCAGAATTTGTATTTCCTTCTGAGCAGTCAGGGACTCAAGAGCAGGTTTGCTAAAACATGTAACCCTTCACTAAGGCCTATAAAAGCCTCATAGGTAAGTAAACGTAAAAGAAAAGCTGACCTTCATTTTATAAAACTCTTGATAAAATTCTTTTCAGATCTGTATATAGGCTCGGTAGTCATGTAAGGGGTGTCTATCTAAAAGTTGGCAGAAAAAATTTATTAGTTGTAATTTTACCTAGCCTATCTCATCCCCCTTCAAGATTGACAACAAGATAAGAGTAGGTAAAGTAATTTTCAACTTTCACAAGGACATCTCATTATCAGTTTTTAAAACATCCAGTTCCATGAGGCTGGGATTTAGCTCAGTAGCACCGTGCCTGCCTTGTAAGAGCAAGGTCCTGAGTTTGATCCTCGGTACCAAAAAAAACCCCAACAAAAACAAAAATAAAAACAAAAGCAACCAGTTCCAGACCTACCTCCTTAAAGCAGTGTGTACAAGTCTCTAGCCATTGTGTAAAACTTGTAATGAAGCATCTACCATTGTAAGAACTGAGCCCATTTTCTCATAAAGTCAAAGAATGAAATTGTACACAGAAAGAAGGTTAAAGGGGAAATGTTTATTAGAAATATAAAAAGAAGGGCTGGGGATTTAGCTCAGTGGCTCCGCCACCTGCTTCGCATGCACAAGGTCCTAAGTTCGATCCCTGGTACAAAAAAAAAATTTTTTTTTAAAGAAATATAAGAAGAAAAATATTGCCGGGGATTTAGCTCAATGGTTCCAACACCTGACTGGCAAGTCCAAGGTCCCGAGTTCAATCCCCTGTACAAAAAAAAAAGAAGAAAAATATCTCTTTGAGATGCTTCTTTTGTCCTCATCTTACATGGATAAGCAGGGAGTGGGAACTGGTTTACTTATTGAGTGATCTCCTATCGTAGGTGGCTCTGTGGGTTTATAATAACCCATTGGGGTTTAGGCTTTATATAGTGAAAAGGAAAATCAGTTACTCAGCTGTCTAAATAAAAGAAACCAAATTCACAGTGCATTTCTAAGTTTCTGTGTCCAGCTGGGAAGTAGGGAGGAGCTGTTAACTAATTTAGTGTTTTCTACCTAAGAAAAATTTTGCCCCAAGAATTAAGAATTCTTATCTTAACTCTTTATCTTTTTTCCTGTGTTTGCTTTTACATTTCCAAACTTAACTAGCTGTATGGCTTGAATTAGCTCTTAACTCAATAGTATATGTGGTATTTTCTTTGTAACAAACCAACTCTTTTTTAGGCCTTGTTCCTTACTATTTATAGTCTAACTAGCTAAACTGTCTTTTCAGTAGTAGTGACCCAGGTCTCAGGAAAATCAGAGCCTTACATGACTGTAGCCACCATGAACAAAGATAATCATTTCATAGGATGAGAATTGCCCCTCAAACTATTGAGGATTCTTCTAGAGCTATACAAACAGCACTGAAATAATGATCAGCTGGACCATGGCCCACCTCTGTGAAACCCTAAAAGCTGGCCTTCTGCTTTTGTGGCTGGACCAGTATGAGTCCCTTCACAGTGTATGCCCCCTTCCAGCTACAGCTACCATACTCAACGTGGAGTCCCTTCCTTATATTCTCTTACCTCTCAATTAAAGCTTTGCCTATACAGTCATACTGTAATTTTAGCTTTAATTTTCACTAGACCAAGGACTCATGATATCTGGTCAAAGGGAACCAATAGTTTCTGCTAAGTGGAACACAGAATACAGTATTTTACATACATCCCAATTCAATCTATCTTCACATAAATTTAATGAGGTAGCTATAAAGATCCTATTTCCAAAGGGTAGGAAATAGATTCAGAAAGCTGGAGCTCAGCCCCAATCACACTTGAAGAAAAACAGGAGCCAGGTGTTAAACACAGTTATGTCCCTAAACCCAAGTGTGAAATCTAGGGATAACTCCGTTCTGTACATCTTCAGATCCCTTTTCTATAGCAACATTCTCATTGTTGCTGAGAACTGACCTTTCCTTGTGTTAGAAAGCTGGTTGACTAGTTCAAAGTCCTGAATATTGAAGTCCTTTTGGCTGAAGTGTGCTAGTTGGTCTGCATTAGCTCCTCTTTATACTGTTCCAGTGCATTCTAACTGTGACACTTCTGCTAGGTCATAGAGCCATGTACAATTTCACAATGGAATTAGGAATAACGAAGTCCCTTTCTCCCTCAGTCACAAAGAGATCTTCTACCTTAGAGAGAGCTATAAATAAAAGGACATACAAAAATCAAACAACTGAAAAACAGTGCTTGTTTACTCTCAGGAAGGAGGATTGATTTTTATGTGTTCTTTTTTCAATTAATTTACCTAATTTAACCTTTAAAAATGTCGCCTTCCTATCCAACCTCAGTAATAAATATATATTTTTTCCTAGGATTTAATTTTAGAAGCCTTCCCATGTACTTTATGCAGCTGCTGCCCTTTTGGGTTGGGTTGGCAAAGGGAGGGAGAAAAGGGAGATAGCTATGAGAAGAAAGCTTTTAGAAGATGTGTTGTCTTTATTTAACTTTTACTAGCATGAGCTTTCAGAGCTTTTGTGATCAGTTAAGTGCATATAAATGTATTTCTCTGGGATAGGGTAGAGTGGTGGGATGGAAAGAGAATAATACATTAATGAAAAGTTAATAAAACCAATGACCATGGAAAGTATCCTGCCTAAGGAGGATTTCTCAAGCTTGAAACAAATGATTTCAGAGGTGGAATGAAATCTATCCCCTTTCCCTCAATGTCCGCTGGTATTGGTGCCTGTGCACTTAACTCCACCCAGGTCTCTAGGGCCATGCTGAAGCCTGGTGCTTCTCAAACTTTCAGGTATTTTCAGAACCCCTGGGGTTCTTGTGCAAATGCAAATGTGGCTCACCTGGTCTGGGTGAGGGTTTGGACAGCGCATTTCTGATATGCTCTCTTTGCTATCAGTTCCACAAGTCCTCTAGTCTGAGTTTTAAAAAGCAGGACTGCAGAGGTTTTGGTTCCTGGAAATAGAATCTTGTTAAGGACTCTGCATGGAAAACCTGGCTTAAGTTTAAATGTGTTCAGCCTATATGAAGAGGGGCATTTACACTGGTTATGGTGGTGAATGTCTACAATCCCCACATTCTGGAAAGCTGGGCCAGGAGGATAACAAGTTTGAGCTCAGCCTGGGCAATTAGGGATTTAGTGAGACCAAAGTAAAAGGGCTGGGGATGTATCTTGGTGTGAAGCTCCTGGGTTCAATCACCAGTACCAATCAATCAGACAGACAGACAGACTTAGATGGGGAAATAAAAGAATTGAAATCTGTTATATGCAGGTACCAACTCCTCATGATGAATGTTATCATTATGTACTGCAAACAAGCACTAATAAAAATGTAAAAATTTTTATTGAAGTCTTACACTAAATATTTTATAGAAGGAAGGCAAATAACAGCTATGATTCATGACAGTGTGTGCAGGGTCCTATGCTAAGGACTTTACATATATTATGGCATTTGATTCTTATATCCACCATGACAGACCTAAATTATTATTTACATTTATGAATAAATAAACTGCCATGTAAAGCAGCAGTTTTAGAACTCCATGCTGCCATACCGTCAATACATTAATGGAGGCTGTGTTCGGATTTTGGTTATTTATTTTTAAAACCCATGTTGTAAATTACCATTCTAGTATAAAATATTGAATGGAAACTTTAAAATGTTTTAGAAAATGAAATTAAAACGTAGATGGCATGAAATTTGCAATCTGATGTGCATTTGAAGCCCTGATCTTCCATTTACTGGCTGAGCCTGGGAAAATCTTACAGTCCAGGCTCTGCATTTGAAGATGGGGATAATGCTTTCTCTGCTCTTCTCTCCATGCTCAAGTTGTGAAGATGAGAAGAAATCATGATATGATGTTTTCTGACCTGTGAAACAGCACACAGAAATGGTTTCTTCCTCTCCCTTTTTATTGTTAATCATTGCCTCTTAAGAATAGGTATAATGACTGTACAAGAAATTCAACATCTGTTCCATCCTCATTTGATACTTGCAGGTAGGATAACCTTTACACAGAGGGAGTTTCCTGAATCTGTGTCACTGTGCAGAGTTGAACTATACAGGGATCAGGACACTTGGTATTCTCCTAACCAACCTCGGGTCTCTTTATTTATTATCCAGTTGAATAAGATGAAATCTCCTCTGAATCTAATAGCAGAGTTTTTGCTTTTCACCTTTGATTTATGTATAGCTGCCAATTGTTTTGCAGGGTTTGGATATAATGATGAACGGGAGCATTATTTTGCAACTTAGCCTCTGTATCTTTGTGTACATGTTCTCTCTAATGATAGTAAAAGAACTGATTTTCTTAGAAGTTGTAGCTTTTAATTCTAAGTAAATTCAAAAGAAGGAAAGAACTTATAGGAATGACAAAATAAAGTACAATTTTCAGGCTGGTATTTAAAATTACTGGTCAGTACACAGTGTTTTAGAGGGCTGTTTTAGGGAAATGTGACCTGCAACTATGTTTTAGTAGATATTACAAATCTCAGAGCTGAAGAGAAACAGCAGAAACAAGTTATATGCACTGCTGGGATGGAGTCAGGGGAAATCCAGGAACAGAATAAATTCCTAAGCTCCATGGGGAAAGTATAGAAGTAAAAGTTGGCCATGATTGAATGGAAGCCAGATGAGTGCTCCAGAGAAAAATGGAATGACTCAGATGCCTGTGACGCAGCAAGAAAAACATGAAGAAGGGCGTGGTTTTAGAAATAATAATTGCCATTTAATCCTTTTCAGTGTATGCAATACCATTAAGCATGATCCTGCCTTTTATTCTGAAAACATTCGTTTGTGATAGAAATATGTATCTCCATTCTACAAATGAAGAAATTAAGCATTTGAGAGGTTATTCTTGAAGGGACAAACTGGAAACCCTAAATACCATGAACTTCCCATAGTATTTGCAGCCTTTTCTGAGTCAGACATATTGGAATGAAGTCATTCCACAAAGCAATAAACTGCTCATTAAAAATTATTCCATATATATATTCATATATATATATATATATTTGTTCCAAAAAATTAATTTCCACAATTTAAATCAGGTTAAGCTCAATTCCACACTTTGTCCTAGGAGAACTCATAATACTTCCTTTTCTGCCTCTGTGTTGTTGCCTTCCGGAAGCCTCCTAAGGGCTGGAAAGAGCCCTGTCTTCTTGCCAGGGATGAAGAAAGATCAGGCCTTACAGAGTCCTCTAGGACATTCGCAGAATATTTTCCACAGTGTCTCAACCAGCTAGAGGGTGATATTGGTACAGAGAAACTCCTGTGGATTGACCAAAAATGTAAAATATATAAACACAATATTTGTGCAGATAATAAAAAGGCAAAGACCCAGGAGCTCTCATACTATAAATCATTACCTTGCTGTGGATGCTATGTTTTCTTATGCCCCATGTGGGTCTCTTTTTTCCGACATTCTCTCCTCAGCTCTAAATTTTACAAGTTATTCAGATCTGTAGATTAGTTTTTACTGTTTACTTTTTTGACATTTTCTTAGCTTAAATCTGGAAAAATCAGAAGGCAGGTTTTAATTTTTTTTAAGGAGTGCTTTATGATATTTGGTGTCACTTGCCAATGATTACCTGTCTCTGTGTTCTAGGTGGTGCTGTTGGATTGATGACTTGTGCAGCATCTACTCCTTGGTGAGGTCTATGTCTCTGCCTCCACCATAGGAGGAAGAATGTAACACCTTTGGCTGAGCCTGAGCCCCGGAAGCAGGTACTCAGCTGCAACTTTTTATTTCAAACCTCTTCTGGGGCAGGGATTTTTTTATCTTTCAATGTTTAAAAGGTGATATTATTTTATATTTCACACACTTGAACAAATTGAGATGAAAATACTTTTGCAAATAACTATTCAGATACAAGAACAACAGGCACTTTTTACAACTAAACTTGTGATCAGGCATTCTTACATTCGACTATCTTTTACTCTACATTTTGTTTATCTTCAGGACCAGATGAGTACACAGTCCTCCTAGAAACCTAATTTCCTGCCAGTTTTGGCCTCTGGCAAATGCACTGGCTTTTAGAGTTTCTCTCTTTCTGCTAGGGACTTAGCCTTCAGGGTTGCTTGCTTGCTAGCACACTCTACAGTGAAAAGAAGAAGCAAGTAACATAAAGTCCTATTTTCAAATTCAAAGAACTAGAAACTGAAATATGAGAACCTAATAATCACTCTCACCATATGTATCTTCCACTTCCCAAAATGTGTTATCAAAGAAAATTGGCCCCACAGTGGTGTGCAACAAAACAATAAACATATGTTTTCTAACTGGAGATTTAACTATGTATGCAAGAGTCCTAGTAATTTGTAGGAAAATATTACCTATTTTTTGGATATATTATAGTACTTTTATTTGGAAAAAGAAAGTAAAATTGACATTAGCTTTGGTTTAGCCAATTACTTGCTTTGTAATGTTTTTCTATCTGAAAAAGAAAAATCATGTCTCATCCAGAAGAGATAAGGTTTGAATTCAGTTAGAAAAAGGGTAATGGGAAAACAGAAATTACTACCTTAGGATTAGATTTATATAATAATATACAATTCTAATATTGTATATTATTCACAAAGAAGTGCTTTGAAAGATTCAATTTTGATATATCAGATTCATCATGATATATCAGAAAAAATCTTTGCCATTCAATGGTTTCCACTGTTAGCAGGATATATATTTTTAGTTTTTAAAAATTTAATTATGGTATCTACTAACATGCCCTAATTAATTTTTGAAAGACACAGGGCTATTTGGTTGGAAAGATTTTATTAATCTGTTCACATTTGAAATGTGATACTATATAGTTGTTTCTCCATGTCCCTGAGGAAGAAATTCTAAACCCTCTGCTCATACCAAAGTCCAAGGATGCATAAGTACCTTGAAAAAGTGGGTAATTTTTGCATATAAGGTACATGTATCTGTATAATTTAATCATATCCAAATTACATGTAATACTTAATGAAACATAAATGATATGTACATAGTTCTTATACTGTATTGTTCAGGAGATAATGACAAGAAAAATATAGATTTTTAGTGTAGAGACAATTATTTTTTAATAAATATTTTTTATTTAAACTTGGTTGAAGATATGGAACCAGTGGTTATGGGGGGTTGATTGTATTATTGTAGTATTTCTTGTAATGGCAAAACTAAACTATAGTGACTGAGGTCAGAATAGGGCCTCCCTTGGAGAGGTTATCTGGAAAAGGTCTCAGTAAAACTTTCCACCTCAGATGATGGAAATGTTTTATGAGAAAGTTTCAATATTAAAATGAAGAAACACACAATAAAATATTCCTAAATGAAATGAGATAGACTTTATATAATTTAAGTACAAATGAGTGAAAAAAACCAGATAAGACTAGATTTGGAGGAGGACAGGAAATAAAATTCCACCAAAGTAAGAATTCAACAATCAACAAACAAATAAAAAAATGTTGAAACTCATAAAAATTAAAGCACTACATATTAGAGCACAAATTTTATTTACCAAATTAGTAAAAACAATTGAGAGATTTTATTATTTAATTCTACACAAAGATAATGTTATTAGATCTAATATATTTGAAAGAATTTTGAGAAATATGCTTTTCAGTAACAAAGCACAATAGGTAGTTTGTAATGCAAGTATAAGTAATTTCCATGAAATCATTTACCATTTTTTTAAAAGTTTGTGTTGAATTGATTTTCTTAGTTTGATATATCTAATAGTTATTATAAAATATAAATTATATTTTACATTTCATTATGTTTGTGAGCTTTTATAATTTTTTGAAATCCAAAAGTTGAGTGTTAAATGGCAAATTTCTCCTGAGTTATTTGGCTTAGATATTGTTCCACAATACCCCGATATTTGCTATCCACTAAAAAATCTCATGCCAGAAGACCTCTTAAACCTTGCTGAAAATTATTAAAATAAAAGCATAGCAATAATGCACACTGGACTGTAAAAGATTCCAGCCTTATGTCAGCACAATGGCAAAACGGACACCCTGGGGCACCTTAGCCCATGGACAATGGATAATGGCAGTATGGTTGTACTCAAAATATTTTTACTGTCTTCTGTCTTCTTGCCTCAACTATCTAACCATGTTCATCTCCAAACACATAGGCTCAGTTTGTTTTCCCTGCTATCTCTCCTTTGTCCTATAAGCTACAGGCAAACCAATCCTCTGTGAGCCTGCTTCAGTATCTCACCTGGCTCTTGAGAGTCCTGTTGTTCTGTTATCAGAATACTCATTACTAGCATACAATGTCATGAGCTTGGGCCAAGTGTGAGTCATAGACTGTTGTTACTCAAGTGCAGGTTCTCCATTAACCCTGGAATCTGGGTTCATGTATACTTATGGAATGGTTAAGAATACTTCCAATCACAAGGCGAGGCAGTGTGGCAGAGCAGAAAGAACCTTGGAATGAAGGGACAGACTAGCTGTGTGTGTTGGTTCTTGTGACTGGGAAGTCATAACTTCACTGAGACTTAGTTTCCCTGTATTAAAAATGAAGATAATAATTGTACCAATCTAAACTATGGGAATGAAATGTAGGGATTAAGTGAGAGAGCAGATGGAGAAACACCAATGTTCCAGTACATAGTGACATTCTCTTTTCCTCCAATACCTTTTTCTTCTCAGCCCAGATGAGTTTGAAATCCTGATCATTTTATTATCATAAAGGTCTCTGTGGAAAGATAGAGCAGTGATAGCAAATCATCTAGAGCTTTCAATTATAACAAATAGCCCACTGCATCATGCGTGTCATAGGTTTGTCACCACTGTTATGTAGACTGTTTCTACTTTGGACCCTCTTATGACATTTGGAAGTGGATTTCAACATTAACTTCAACTCAGCCTGAAAGGTCAATAATTTATAGTTCAGTTGTGGTTGCAAATGATTTTGGAGGCTCATCAATTAATTATTTAAAAAATCTAGATTCTTTGATGATTTGACCTACTTTTATGTCTTTCTTACAGAATACATTGTCATAATGCTCTTGCCAATAAGCCATTCTTCATTTTAGCATTTTCATTATGTATTCTGATTTTTAACCTTGACTGTTTTCAATGGGGCTATATAAATTTACTTCATGATGCCATGAAATATTACCACATCTTTTTCTACAAAAGTCCTTATTATCTAAGCAGATAAAATTTTTAATGAAACTTAGGAATATGTTACCCAAGTTAAGTCTAGTCAATGCTTGTATTGGTGGCATAAGATTTTTCTATCTATTTTTGCATTGTATTTAAATAGAGTAGGGAGAGCTATAATTTGTTGCTGAGGATTTAGTTACTAAAGATGCTGGATAGTGTGCTTAGCCTTCGTGTACTTTTTGACATGGTCATCTAAATAAATGTATTAAAATTTTTTTTCAACCTCATGAATTCATTGTAAGGTATATTTAAGCCGACTCTTAGCCCTCAGTTGAAACTTTTTTTGTTCATATCTTATGCACTGAATTATAGCTCTCTTTGATTACAAATTATATTTGTTAACTCACATAACTGTAAAATTAAAGTAGACTGTATAAGACAATTAAAAAAGAAGATTAGGGCAACTTAAAGATGTAGGTATCTGGAAGAATAGAATTTGTAACAAATATATCTACCACATTTAAGGTAGAGAATGCTTCTGTCACCCCAAAAAGCTCTCATGCCCTTGGCAGTCCATTCTTCCTGACCCCAGGCAAACAGTGCCCTGCTTTCTGTCACTATAGCTGATTTGTCTTTTCACAGAATTGCACATAAATAGAATCATATTTAGGTAGTCTTCTTTTGTTTGGATGCTTTCCATCAACACACTCATTTTGTGATTTATCCAAGTTACCATGTGTGTAAGTAGTCCATTCCTTTTCATTGCTGAATGTTGTTCCATTTTATGAATATAACAATTTTTTATCCAAACATAAACATTTTGCTGGGCCACTGTCTTTGAATTCTTTGTTTTGAAAGCCTTTTAAAGGGTTTAAAATGTGTTAATTTTGAGACATATCACTTTACCCACACTTAAAATTCTTTCAGAATCTTGATTGCAAAGCAGCAAACATCTGTTTGGCCTCTGACTTTCTACTGTTAACCATTGCCACTTCATGGATATTCGAGTTTTATTTAAAAATGTGTACTTGATATTTATTTTCAGGTTACTTGATAGCAATTTAACCCTCTAATTACCAAAAGAGAACTTTTCTTCTCCATAAAATAACTTCTATTTCATGTTACTATTTCTCTTAATGCTACTTGTTTTTATTGTTACCCAGCCACAAGCTCCCTTTGCCTAATGAATTGACTTGGTTTTCAAGCTTTATGTTTCATCTTTTCTTTTGTCAATCTCATATAGGCACCTATCCTTTTCCCATCATCCTGCCATCATTTTTTAAACTTCTGTCTTTCTCCATTTCCACTTAACCTTTTCCCAGCTATTATGTTTATTTTATTAAAGTACAGATCTCAAGATTTTATGTTCTGCACAAGAAACTTCTAGTCCTTCAATTTGTCCATGAAATAAGTAATAATAAGTATGAATTACTGAACAACTTTGTCATGCCAGAAATATTACATCCTTAGTAAGTACTTGTTTTGACTTGAGTCAAAACATTTGGCCTTTGAAAGGGATAAAGAAAATGTGATAGATGACATCTGGCTTCTTGCTTTTGAGCCTTGCTTCTTGTCTGCTTCTCTCCTTGCGTTACCTCCCTGCCTCATGAGCCTCACCTGACCAATAAACCTCAATACTTGAGAAAACAGACAAGTATTGCTATACTTTGGATTGTAAGTGTCCTGAAAATGACTATGCATTAAGGTCTCAGTCTTTCTGTTATATCATCACAGTCCACACCCTCACTGATATAATGCTAAAATCTTACTAACCTCAAATATCTCTTTATGAAGCTTTTGTCATTCTTCCAGCTCAGTGTAATTTTTCTCTTTTGGACTCCACTAGTACTTTACTCTTTTCTCACAGCACTTATAATTTGTGTTATTTTCTTTGTTTGCAATACTGGGGATTGAATGCAGGGCCTTCTCACTCAGCTCCAGCCCTTTTAAAATTTTTATTTTTTTATTTTGGAACAAGGTCTCATTAAGTTGCCCAGGCTGGCCTTGAACTTGCGATCTTGCTTTAGCTTCCCAGAGTGCTAGCTAGTATTATAGGCATATGCCACCAGACCTAGTTTGTTTGTGGTCATTTTTATACCCTTTCTCTGCAACTAGATTCTAAATCCTTTAGAGAGCATAGAGGAAAAAAAGACTATATCTAAATTATGTGTGAGACTTAGTTTCATACACAAGGGTTGGAATTTAAGTTATTAAACATTTGTCTAGTTCTAGCAGAATGGATAAGGGGAATACTGGGGTAATGATATTAATGATAATATTTCTAAGCCAGAAATATTTCAATAATATGATATGAATAGTAATGCATGTTATACACACAATTTTTTCTCTTGATAGTGTCTTAGCCAGAGATGACTGAAATCTTTGCTGAATATTTTATTTTCTTAAATGAATTACATTACATTGACTATCTTTTAAAAGAAGGACCATGGCTGTATATTGTAATCTTGGGGTGCTTAATAAAAATGTCTTTTTGTATTGAGATATTTTATTTTGGGATTAGGTTTATATAGACAGTATGTCTCGGTGATTATGAACATGGAATTTTATATCAAATAATTTTTTGATTCTGACCTTGCCAACTATTAGCTATGGGACCTTTGACAAGAAAGTTAATTTTTCTAAACCTGTGTCCTCATATATAAAATGAGCAAAATATTATTTACTTTATAGGTGTTCTAATAATGAAAAAAGGTACATATAGGAACTTTAAGTAAATCATAGATATTATTTCATCCATAAACATTTCAGTATGTCACCAATAGATAAGATCTCTTGCTAAAATAAAAATATAATATCACTATCACAGTTTTCCAAATGGACTAAAAAATTCTTAAAATCATCAAATATCTTCTCAGAGTTTAAATATAATATTGTCTCACAAAAATGTCATTTTTAATACTTGATTTTAGGAAAAAACCCATGAATTTTATTCAGTGCAAAATTGCCAAGAGAGAATTTACAAAAGTTAGCTACATTCCAATTCCAGCCCCACCAAGTGAACATATTATTTCTTTGTATTTGTGGAATGAAATATTAGGTATGCTATTCTCTTAGTAACTTGGGTTATGACAATTCATCAAGATGTGTAGCAAGTTTCCTGTCAGAGATCACAACAGAGATGCACTGCTGAAATCCCTGCACATAGTTTCTGTCTGTTTAAATAATTTAGCTGTTGCCTGCTGCATATGTGGATTCATCACTTCTCGTCCTCTTTAAAGATGACATTGTAGATATTGTTAGCTCCCTGTAGCATGCTTCTACTATTGCTAAGATTATGGCCTGAAATGATTATCGGGAGAATGAATTATGCACTTTACATCCTCACTCACAGCATACCCTTTCCCTCTCTGGACACATCCTGAACACCTACTGCAGGGGAAGGTCTGAGGTAGGCTCTGGAGGCGGGATGTGTAGGACACAGATGTGGCTTCCTCTCCCTAAAAGCTGATCCCCTAGATGGGGAGAAAACATACACACAGAATATGATACAAAGCCAATAAAAGCATCACATTCACAACTGCGAAAGTGAAGAACAAGAGTTCATAAGTTCTTATAGGGTACAGGATCCTGGAGAGATCAGAATCAGGTGAGTTTAATCAAAGAAAGGTTTTATACTAGGCAGTCTTGAATTCAGTTAGGAAGGAGCTGATAGACCTAAATTTGAGTGGAAGGAAAAAGCATTCTAGATGAGAGGAAAGAAACAGAAGCAGAAACCGAGAATCATCAGTGGGGATAGAATTTGAAATGAATAGGCCTGGATTGATGAGTTTTTATTGCATTGGTTTGGTGCTAATATAGAATGTATATTAAGGAAAACATGAGCCATAAATGAATATGACTTATGCAAATTTAAAAACCATCATTGCACTATTACAGAACTTTTCAAATGTCTCTAACTGCAGGAATTATTATTGTGTAGACATAGATGTTCTGGAAGCAAAGATGAGGCTGGAATGCTAGCCTCCAAAATGAAACAAACACAACATCTGGGTAGCACATGGGCGTAGCATAGTGGAAACTGATGTGGGTGTCAGTTTAAAACATTAATTCCAATCTATATGTGCCAGTTGGTACCTGATAGAAATTTCTTTACTCATCCTGGAAGAGTGGAGTCATAGTTATGATGGACTCTGGATTTGACTCTAAGTCAAATGCAAACAAAGAAAACACAAATTATTCTGTGTCAAAAGTTAATGATTATGATTCTAATTTATATTTCTTATAATTTATTCTCTCTTTTAGCTGATTTACAGAGAGTACCTATTGGGCTTCATGCATCAGATGTACCTGTGTGACATTTAGCTCTGAGGTAAGCAATTCAGAGGAAGAGGTCTGTGTGCATTCACTGAGCAAAGGAGGAAGCAAAAGCATCGAAGTTTTACATGTATCAGTGTCTGCAAGACTGAGTTTCTGGTCAGAAATAGCATACATGTTGGATATGGGGTCCTTCATGTGAGTAAAGTTCTTGGCGAGAATACAAACTGTAGCCTATGCGGTTGCCCATGGGGTGTCTTAAAGGCAGACTTGAGACTGATTCTAGAAGCTTTGGCCTTGGCCTGGTTCTTCAGTCTTCTTAAAGTCTCTATCAATCACTTAATATCCTTTTGATAGATTCCTTTTCTGTATGGTTCACCAGAGTTAACTTCTAATGGTTACAGCTAGGAATCCTGATGTAGCAACTAGAGGAGAGGGTTTCAGAAAAGTGGTATAGCCATTTGAGTTTTTGTTATAGATGGATGAAAGTAATAATGCTGTCATGGAGCATAGGTCAGGTGCCAAAGTTTTGAAAGGAAGAGACTTCAAGTAAAATAGACATTTAGAGAGAAAGAATATTAAAGGAAAACATTAAGCATGGAAGGGTCCAAGGAGATGGGAGTGTGCGTGTGTGTATGTGTGTGTGTGTGTGTGTGTGTGTGTGTGTGTGTGTGTGTAGGGAGGGTGGATCCAGGGCTCGTGTGGAAAGACTACATTAGAAAAAATGTAAAAACTTCCTTCCCTCCCTCCCTCCTTTCCTTCCTCTCTCCTCCCTCCCTTCCTTCCTTCTTTTCTTCCTTCCTTCCTTCCATTTTTCCTTCTTTCCTTCTTCATCTTTCATTTTTTCTTTTTTACACTCCATCCCTCCCTTACTCCCAAGAAAGGTAGAGGGAGAGAAGAAATTTAATACAACTATGTAGAAATCTTAAAATTATGAGAGAAGGAAGTGGAGGAAACAAAGGAGTGTTAAGAGATATGAATATCTTTAGGGGTAGTTTTAAGGGATTGTAGAGGGAAAAAATTTTAGGAACTTGTCCCATGGAAAGAGTAATAGAAATTTAACTAAAAAATTAATTGAAAAATCACTATGTGGCAACATCTAATTGAGATTAGGAAGTGTGAATGTGAAATGACATCAGTTAGCTAAACCTTAAAGTGATTTAATGTCCCTACAAAATCTGGGGTAAGGGATGGGGAGTAGTTTACAGGGCAGGGCAGGAATCTATCATCCTGGCTGGTTTACCTGAGGTTCAGATTGGCACTGCTAGTTGAGGAAGTGAGTAAGAAAATAAAGCAATGTTGATTATTTTGTTCCACAGAAGTATATCTGTTCAATCTTCTTCCCTTATCCTTTCCTTGGAATTTTATTCACCTCCAACTTCTTAAAGTTCCTTCTACTCATTTATCCAGTTTTCATCTCTTCTCTTTTTATTCCTGGCTCCTCCTGGCTCACCTCCCATCACCAATCCTTGTCACGTCATGGTACATCTGCTGTCGGCACTTGCTTTTAATTTGTTTCATTAGCCATTTCCCTTAAGTTTATTTTAATTTTCTCTTCCAATTTCTCTGAATTTCATCATCTTGCTTTTTTCCAGCTTACATACTTTATATCTTCTTAAATTTCCTAATTCTTTTAATCATTATTCTCCAATCTTTCTTTTTCTTTTCCTTTTTAAATAATCATTGTCTGCTTTCCTTTTCTTTTCTGTCCCTTCTAGCTTGTGCTCGGGCCTTGGCCATGACACTTCCCAAGGGCTGTAATTTTTCCATTCTGACTGCCATTTTTTGTAGGGGGCCCTGCCCCCCCCCGCTGGAAATCTTGAGTGCCTTTTACGGACATATCCGGGCCTGCTACAAATCTACCCGGCAACAAGGAAGTA
>NW_004624810.1:372759-384232 GCF_000247695.1 Heterocephalus glaber
CCTACGGTATATATGTTGTAACAGCTTCTGCAATAAACGAGACTTGATCAGAAACCTGTCTTGTCTCCATCTCTCGTGTCCCCTGTCCCCTCTCATCCTCGCTCCCCCTCTAGGGTCTCCGTTGACTTACCCGCGGGCCGGGACAATTTTTCATCTTTTTCTTCTTTGGTGCTTTTTGGCCTCCAAACTAATTGGTTTTATTTCTAACTCAACTCAACTTGGCACAATAGTACTTCTTAGACCAGGTAGATCCCCCTCTCCCTGTCAATAAAGCTTTTTGGAGTGGGCTATGAGGGAAAGAAACAATAATCAATTACAACCCCTCGTCCTTCAATAGTCAAGTCTAAATGCTTCTGCTAATCCTTTCAGTTTTTCTGTGCTTGACTATGTTCCATACCTCCAATCTTATTCTCCTTTATCAATCAAACCTCCCTTAATCAAATGAGTACCTTGTGTTATGCCACACAACACGGGATACTTATTAGTTCTTGCTGTTATTCATATTGTTTGTTTCTCTTCTCCATTTAAGCTTCGAGATCTACTTGAGCTTGAGGGTTTTTTCTTTTTCCTTTTCCTTGGATTCCTCTGGCATTTGGTTACACAATGAAATTTAACACTAAATTAGTAGTATCTGTAGTTTTCCAGGGATCCATAACAAAAAGTCACAGATCTAAAGGTTTGTGGTAAAGTGTGCTTTAAAGAATAGCAGTTTCAATTCTTACAATTCCGGTTTCACAGGTCTATGGCAAGGTGTTGGCAGGGTTGGTTTCTTCTGTGGCCTTTCTCCTTGATTGGAGATACCCATCTTCTCCTGTATCCTCATATGGTCTTCATTCTGTGTGTCTTTGTGTTAAATGACTTCACTTAATTACCATATATGTAAAGGCCCTATCTCAAAATACAGTCACATTCTGAAATATTGGGGGTTAGGACTTCAACATATGAATTTTAAAGGGACATAATTCAGGCCTGGACAGTGTCAAGTATTTTCCTGGGTGTTACTGTACTTTGACCAATTGTAGAGAAAGCTCTTTGAGAACAGAGCTTGTGTCTTTTATTTCTATATCATCCACATCATCTAGAATGGTTTTGAGTACATAGTAGGCATTTAATATGGTTGCTTCCTTGAATTATATTCCTCCTATGGCATAATTCACATTACATTTTTAAAGCCTACTTAAAATATAAATTTTGCTCTGAGATTAAATGACCAAAGGGCCTGCTATCATTTATTCCATGCACCAGTGATCTGTGCAACATTTCCTCTGGTGTCTTCCTGAGCTGGCAGGAGCCAGCCATTCATTTAAATTGGCAACAGACATGGAAATGAATTTGTGTGCTGTCTTACTTGGTAATAAAACTTAAAGTGCAGTGTAATTTGTGATGGTTTGAAGCAGTAATGCAATTTTGGCAAGTCTGCTATATCTCTGCAAGACTTACTGTTCAAAGATTTTCAAGCCAGTCGGCTACAGACTCTCCCCTAAAAAACAATTGATTAAAATTACCTCCTTCTGGACTTGATCCAATTCTTATTGGCAATAACCAAAGTACAGGTTACATCTTTGGTTGTAGTTTTCTGGACCAGACCAAGCTGGCCTTTTTGTATAAGGGTCTTTTCTGGTCCATTGTCATCAGCAGTTATAACACTTCCTCTCCTAATTTAAGGGATAGAAGATAATGAAAAATGTGTCCAACTCAAGTTGTATTTGGAATTGAAGCAGCAGAAGAAATAACCTATGACTCATAGAAAAATGAGGGTAAAAAGAACATAAAATCTTTTCAGCTTTTCAGCTTTCTCTATATAAATAATCCTCACGTTCTTGAATATGTAAATATAAGGCAGTTGGATATCAGCATGGTAGATTTGATAGCTTTTCAATACCTAACTCTAGTTGGAATTTTAAATCAAGGAAGTAAATATTCCTGTGTGTAATGTCCCCCAATCCAGAATGTATTTAAATAAACTAGGTTTCAATAAAAATCAGAATTTATATTAGTTTCTTGCTCTAATAAAGGTTTTTCTTAAATGATTCCCAGGTTTTCTATTACATTTATGTCAATAGTTCTAATGATCATTCTTAAAATGATTTATGTTTTAGAATTACAAACCAAGTTTACTAAGATCCACCTTTTCTTGCTGGATAAAATGTTAGGCTCCCATGACACATTCATGTGTTGATCAAAAGGGATAGATTTATTAGCTATTTCCATAGTAGAAACTTGCAGTGACAGAGTAGATATGCTGGAAGTCTCTTTAGGAGATTTATCAAAGAGAGCATGCAAACCTTACTTGATTTAAGTGGACTCCTATAAACAGCTGTCATTATATTTTTAAGAGATTTGCTTTACTAGGGAGTCTAAAAAGTCATAATTTTCATTTGAAAAAGAACGTGGTTAATACTTTTCTTTTCTCCGAGTTAATGAGCCACTTCTCTGGTTTACCCCTCAGCATCTTTCTTGTCAATGTTTTTAACATCCCAATTTTTTCAACCCTCTCTTACAATGGTCCTGAAAATCCTCATACACTGACAAATGCAACTATCTCAGTTACTGTTCCTTCCCTCCCACTGCTGGAGAATATTAGGCAATCATCACCTGGTACAAATGCAAACATTTCTATTGAAAACGCCAAGAATCACGCTGTTAACTAGAAATTTTTCATTCAATTCTTACGTGGTTTCTCTCCCATTTGGTAGAGAAATAATTCTAAAGCTTGCATCAAATTTCTTATAGGGAGACCATACCCATCTCCATCCATGGCCATCCTCACTGTACAAGTAGCCCTTCAATGAAAGTTCTACCATCCTTTTGTGCTCTGTACTCTCCTCTCCCTCTTCTTTTTAAGAACATGCTCTTTTAATTAATCTTTGTCTCTTGTCTGCCTTTACCCGCTCTCTCAACCTCTTTGCTGATCCTCTTGCTTTGATCTGGCCACACTACTCTTGCCCATAGTATCTAATGAACCTATTCACAGACAGTGATATCTACTATACATTGACTATGCACAGTTGTGTTTCCCAGCTCCCTTTGAAGTTATATGTAACTATGTGACTTTCTTTGGTGATTTACAGGCTTGTGGTGGTAGTAATTTTCACTGATGGCTCTATGCTTTATGAACCATGGTGATAGAGTCTTTTTGTTCCTGGGTCCCTGAATAACTGTTGAACAGAGCATGGCCCTGCTGACCTGTATTGGACATGTAATATACAGGGGAAATTCAGCTTCAGAATTTTTGTTTATTACTCAGTACAACTTAGTGTAACCTATCCTAACAAACACAGTCTTCCTTTTAAAAAAGTGATCTTCCTGAGACTGCTTATATTCACTTATGTTACATTTATTCTTCTCTTAAAAATTAATTTTTTTGGAAGAAACCTACCTTTATTAACTTTTCACTTCATCTGTTTGATTCCTTAGCCCTATTAAATGCTTCTTGACCCCAGCACTTTATCAGAACCATTCTAGCTAAAACTACGAATGAACTCTTAATTTTCAGATCCAGCAGGCTGATTTTAATACCTTAACTGACCTTGTGCAGCCTACAGCAGTATTGACTTTTAGAAACCTTCACTGATACCATTCAGTCCTCATTCTATTTATTCTTTCATTTCCTTCAAACTCTTCACTTGGGCTCTTTTCTACTGTTTCAAATGGTAGCATTTCTCAGCATATTTGGCTTTTTCCATCTACACACACTTTCATCTTTCTTTTCATGTAGGTTCGATTAATTACCATTATTGTCTGACTTATTTAGCCATGATTCCAAAGCTACATGCAATAAAGAAAATATTCCACAGCATTAAACCAAGGCATTTGATTTTTGCAATTAAATTATAAATTTTGCTCTGTTGTCCTGATTTATGCTACATCCATTTATTTAATAATGAGGGTGAGTCACAGTTACATGATGTTCTTCTCTAAACATCTCCAGTTCTTAGTGGAGTGACAGCCTACTTTCCTGTGACCTGTTAAAAAAAAAAGTAGGCTAGTACTTGTTATGTTTGTGTGAAAATGGGCTGGAAAGCCAGGACATGTGGAAAGGGTGGATTTGCTCAATTTGTTTAATCCCCCATTTAACTCAGAAAAGTTTATACCCAAAGGACTCAGATCAGGGAATATTCCCTGTTCTGGAAACTAAACTCCATCCATCCTTAAGGCTTAGAAAGGAGGCTGAACCAAGGATGAGGATCACTCACAAGAACTTTAAAAATATAGGTATCTTTTTTGCTTCTAGGGGATGGTCAAGCAAAACACAGCTTGAGGAAGGAGGTAAGCAGAAAACAAGATAGTCGAAGTGTGTTCTGGAATCATCACCCCAACCTTCAAATAAAAGACAAGATCCACTAGATGTCTCAGACAGTCTAATTTCATCCCTATTGGGAACTTTAGGAGATGAATTGCTCTGTAAGGTAGATGTCCAATAACAAGTAAGGACTCAACATATTTAGGCAGGCAAAGCCCTGTGATCAGGTAGAGAGGAGAGTTTAGTTTTCCCATCTATATCTACTGAGAGCTGAGGCCCATCCTGAAGCTTGCTGTCATGGGCCACAGCAGAGACTTCTAGTGGATTACTGAAGGCATGGTGGGCCAGGTGGAGAACAGTGGTGTGACCTAGGCACCTACTGCCATGAAGTGACAAGATGAGGCTACATCAGTGGAGTGGGGACCACCAGGCTATGACTAAACAAAAAGAGGAACCAAACAAGGAGTATATGATTTAAATTGCAGATGTCAACAGAAAACATAAATATACAGAACCTTCATCTTTAGAAGGCTAGCCCTCTACTTCCAGGACCATAAAGATCCAGAGATCTGAGGATTTTTCCAATCTCCTGCCATGAAGTTATGTGAGCCCTCTTACTTCCACACCCGTTATTTCACAGGAAAGGGTTAAGGGAGGGGCAGCTGAACATGAGAGAGTTTAGATCCATGATGGTGAACCTTTCAGAGCTTTCAGTGATACAAATAGCCTGCTGGAGTACGTGTGCCACAGATCTGCCACTACTCACCTAGATGATTAAGCTTTACAAAGTGCTCAAGTTAGTGGTTGGCAAATGCTTGAATTCAGGTGGCCCATTTAGTTACTGCTCCATTCACCTCTCCCTTAACTGAGGAAGTGGAACTTGTGAAAAAGGCCAAATAAACTGAATTATGTATGTTCTTTCAAGTTTTAGTGTGAATTAAATTTATGATCCTTACACAGCACACATACATACATTCTTCTCTTTTCCTGTTATGTAATTTATAATTCAACTATTTCTAGCTGAAAGTTTCATAATCACCTCACATTCAAGATATTCCAAACCTCCATTCTTCTCATCAAAACCTGCCATTTTAGTAAATTTTCAATCTCAGCCAATGGTACTGCAAAACACAAAAACCTATTAATTTTCTATAATTTGTCATGTACTTACTTTCCCTACTCCCTAGCCACCAATTCTATAAATCTAATCTCGTAACATCATTGATTTCATAGTGTGTAGTATAGAGAGGCAATGGTATTTGTAGAACTAGGTAAATATACACTCTTTTTTTTGTTTTTTCAGTTCAAAAAGCTCAGGCTGGGCTATGGTGGCACATACCTCTAATCCCAGCATTACGGGAAACTAAGGAAGGAAGGTTGAAAGTTTGAGCCCAGACTGGCCAATGTATTTATTTATTTATTTTTCTCCTTACATTCTTTTATTGGTACATTTTAGGTATACATATACCTAAAATATACACTTTTTATTCTTTCACCAAAAAATGTAACTGGTGACCAGTGTTTTACAGAAAATGTGAGAGGGAAAGAGACCTTCACAAATTCTGTATAATGAATAAGAATGAAAACTGGACCTTTAAAGATACATATAGAAAAAAGTATAAAAGCATGCTGGCACTCATATTGTACATGTCAGCTTCTAGTTAATGACTGAGGAAAGAGGAAAGGAAAAGTGATGGGGCTTGGAGAGGTTTAACATTCTGATTCTTAATGGATAAGAGAAAATTGATGTGGCACAATATTTGCTTGTGTTAAATTTGGGTGATGACATGGCTGTCTATTATACTAGCTAATGCATAATTCATTACTCCAGAATATTTCATAAATAAAAATATTAAAATCTTGATATTGAATTATTGAATAATGGAAGCTTTAAAGATAATTATCTACAATTATTGTTAAACAACATTTTCAATACTTATCACAACATTTGGCTGACAGGTGCTAAATAAAAATTTGTTGTATGAATAAAGAAGTAAGATATTCATAGAATACAAATGCTGTGGCATTCAGGAAGGGGAGCTGCCTTTCCTAAGGAAATTTGATGAGCTAGAAAGCAATGGTTTTGGTACCATGCAGACCTGTTTTTGAAATTCAGGACATTACCACTTGTGTGACTTCAGGAAAATTCTTTAAACTATTTCCACTATAATGTATTCCTCCCCAAATATGAAGGTCTTCCTCAGTACAATTAGAAGATTTGCCAATTCCTTAAACAAATAAAAATCAGTATTCTTTTACAATAATACTCTGGCAAAAATGTTGTGTTTGTTGAGATATTATCATCCTTTATATATGGGAACTGGGCTATAATAAGTTTCATGAAAGGCATGAATGCTCTCCCTAATTTTTAGAATGAGCTTAGAAGATAAATTGTTACCCAACACTTCTTATCTGCAGCATCCAAATAGCTGGGAAGGCCATAATCTCCTGGAGAAGAGATGCTAGATTTTATAGTTACCCTTTTATTTTAATGGTGAAGTTAATTTTAGAGTTAGAATTTTTAATACATATGGCTCCAACCAATCTAAATCAATCCCGTTGTTTGTCTTGTAATGTTGTGCATAAAATTCTTCTAGGTATTAACACAGATATTTGGTTCAGGTGGAGCCAAATTCAAATGCTATTATCTTTGACTTCCAGAGAGAGCCAGCTAGTTCTAATTAGCTAAAGTAGCTTCCATCACAGAACCAAGCCTCACCAGATGACAGTCATGCAGTTATTTCAGAATTTAAATTACTTGTTCAAATCCTAAGGACACAATAATGATCAGTGTGTGCTTCCTTACCTAGCATGACTCCTCAACAATGTCCAAAAATGTACCAGTGTACCAAGTTCCTGAAATCAAAGGAAGAAATTCACAAATCTTTAAAACCAACTTAAGATCCTGTTTCTTTGACTATTTAAATTGGAAGCTCTTCTAAAGATCAGGGAAAGAAAATTAGGAGATGCTGATCCTTATTTAGGTTCATAATCTTGGTGCATAGCACAGTGCTTGACTGAGCTTTTAATAGTGATTGATTGAATGAGTGAATGAATGATTTGGAGTCAGAACAGAAATAGTATAAGCAGGAATAATTCAACGTTAGAACATAGGGAGGTGAGAGAAATATAGGCAGCTTTCTTTCTGCAAATGGGTGAAGCAAAGTCTTTGATGCTTAGCTAATAAGCAAGTATGTCTTTTCAGTATATGTATGCACCATACATATACATCTGTAGACCAGGTATGTGGGAAAAATATGCTCTGGTAAGATTCCAGGTAATGGTTGTGTGGGACTGCATAACCTTTGTTCCTTTTCTCCAGCCCCATTGTGATTAAATGTGAGTTAATGGATAAAGATGCTTGTTAGTTTTGGGACACTAGATAAAATCTGTAACAGACCTAAAGTCCCAAAGTAAATTACTCAACTTCTTGTTTGCCCAGAACTAATGTTCCGGACACCACAATCTATAGAACAAGCTGCAAATGTCTGCTGACCATCAATACGTGACAGTTGACCACTAACCTTTGTCCCTTTTCTTTAATTCTATGTGTTAACTTCCCCCCCTCAACCCCCTATAAGAACAGCCTCGGACTCTGAGCCAGTGGCCTCTCTAAGCTATTTTGCTTTGGGAGTGCCATCTGGCCAGACTAATAAAGGTCTGTTTTACTTTCCAACTTGTCCCATGTGTTCCTTCCTGGGTGTTCTTCGCTGCAGTCAGCTCCTTGGAGCATTTGGTAAGGCCCTTGGCCTTACAGTTGGAAATATTTGCTGAATTCTCTGTCATGAATAGATTAAAGTTACTATTGCTTAGCACGTATTAATTCATAATCATTAACATATAAAGGTTACACATGTGTAGAATCTCCCGGCTACCTAAAAGTTCCCTGATCTTGTTTATTAAAACTCATCTGTTATTACTTCATTTCTGGTTTCCACTTAACATAGAATCCAATGATATCTAGCATTTCCTTAATGTTCCTGAAGGAGTAAAGAGCTGGGCCAGATAATTCTAAGGAGGAAAAAAAAATACTTGAAAACAAGTACCAAAAGGCTAACAGTGGTTGTGTTTTAGAATCATATATATTTTTCTTCTTTATTTTCACAATCTTGAATAATATATTACTTTAAAGCATTATGTTACTTTAGTAATGAGAAAAATAAATAATATTTGACAATCCTCCAATATGGTGTTAATCAGGGGATCTGAATGTCATTATCTTGGTATATTTTTCTCAGATATACAGTATGCTCCATGGGGAAGGCCACTGTTTTGCAGATGGTGGAATAAATCTGCATTTGAAAGAGGGGAGGACCTGATGAACTGGTTCCTCCCACAGAGAACATCTCTGTGTCCCAAATCATTCTGCTCTGCCAAATGCCATGCTGTTTATCATTGGAACTTGCTTTTTCAGAGAAGCATTTGTTTACAGATCAAATCTAACCAACCCCACAGTAACTATGCAACACAACCTCTATTGGGTGATCAGTAAACTCTTCTCCCAAGCGTGGCCTCTTCCCATCCTGCTGGCGGTCCACAGCTGTTCTTGACAACCAAAAATAGAAAGATGTGGAGCTTGCAAAGTTATTTAACCATTCTAATAGCCATAAAATTTTTCAAAACAAGAAAATTCTATTAATATAATTTTATTTATGATGATAATAAAATTAATTGGTCTTTATGGTCTTGCATTACAAAAGTTAATATTATTCATAACTATCCCTACTGAGAACTCTCAAATGTGATGGTTCATGTAAATTGTGTCCATTAACTTATCAGAATGTAAGTGGGAATAATCATTCTTGTTGGAATAGTTCCCACCTCCATTTCAGACAATGGGTCACAGGTTCATCCAGGGAAACTGCCTGTGCGATTGTACCAAAATCATAACTTTTAACAAGCATCCTTTTTATAGACAGAAGAAAACTTTAATGTATCGACATGAACCTGAACTGTGCCCTTGAAGTGTTTTAGAAAGGCATGCCTTTGAGAATTGAAATGCAGTGGAATCCATGATTAACTACTTAATATGTAAATTATCTTCTCTCTTGTACCACCTGTAATGACTGCCGACTGGTATTAATGAGCTGGCGGTACTGTAAGAAACAACCATGCCCTTTCAAAGCCATAGATGGTAGCTGCAAGCTGATTTATGATCTAAGGCTTATCTTTCTCCATTATCTGCATCAGTTGACAAGCATCCCCTCCTCCTGCCCCTCCATTGCATCATATTTAACACCTAAGCTGAAGGGACATCTTCTCCTCCACACTAACAGCACCATTTGCCTCTTTGTAAAAGCATCTGCCCAACCCAGTGATCCAGAAGTCGAACTCAGTCATTCTGCACGATAAAGATAACAGCTCCTGACCAGAGTCCTATCTCTAAGCTTCCTAACACAGTTGTAAATGGCCGAGCTTCAGCTTCCTCTTCTTTCAGACTCAGTCTGTGTACTTGTTCAGTGAGGAGGATAAACCCTGAACAGTGATGCTTCAATGGTCAAACAGAACAGCAGGTGGTTTTTGACAAAACTAGATTGCAGTGGCTTTTTATTCTTTTAAAAGTGATTGCAAACATTGCGTCCTACTGACATAGCCATGGAGCACGTCTGTGGAAAACTCAGGGATCATATATTAGCCACAGTGTCACCTAGAGACTGACCCTCCCCAAGCAGGAGGGCTTTAGGTTGGCAAGTCCAGCCCCTGCTGCATTTCTAAACATGCACATCTCTTCATCTCCTTTGTTCTCTTGCAGCAGGGAATTTCACAAAGACTAACCCAGCACTTCAGTCTCTTGTATACTGCATGCTCTGTTAATTCCATGGGTTCAGCTTTGTTTGGCATTACAGTGCTTGCATTAAGTCAGAATTTGAGGTTTCACTCCAGACCACACCTCTTGGCCCTTCACTGATTAGTTTAGATGGTGCTGGGCTCAGTGATGGGAGATGAAGTCAGCAATGTCACTGTCCAGCACAGCCCTTCTCAAGCCTGTGCCCCCTCACTCCCACCTGCTCTCATTGCTATTCCAGAGCCGTTCTGAGTCAAGGATGCTGCATACCAGTTCTATCTGTCCTCAGGTAAATACACCTGAAATGAAATCTTTCAGCACAGACACAAAGTGCTTTATTATCAGAATGTGTTTTAGGCAAATAACAACAGTGTTTCATTAAATATGCACTCCCATTAGTGTTCTGCTGGAAAAATGTAGCACTTTCTGACAGAGTAATCCAATCTGATTTTATTATTCTGTGTGGAAAGAGTGCTGAGTAAATGGAGGTGAAGGTGGCTTCCGCATGGTAAAACAGAAGTGCTTTGCAAAATGTTACAGCCTGTCTTGAGGCAGAACTGGTCCAGAGGTGCATCTGCAATTTCAGTTGCTTAATTGAGGGACTCTCACCGGGTTTTAGGGAGCTGGGGAGGGGGTAGAGGCATAATTTCACAGGCTTCTTTAGTTACTTGTTTGACCACCTTCCTGTTCAGAGGGACTAAAAATATTAGCTAAGGGATAAAAATAAATCAAGGTGGGAAAAGTGAAAGAGAGAGAGAGAGAGAGAGAGAGAGAGAGAGAGAGAATAATATGTTGTCATTTCTTTCATGTCTTTTTTGCTTCAGTTACTTAGCTCATAGGGAAACTACTTGTTGATGGCCAATAAGGTGTATTATCATTTCCAAGGCAGTGAGGGCCCAAACTGACCCCTGCCCCAACACACTCATTTCAAAGCTGCAAGTTTTAATTTTCTTTTCTTTTCTTTTTTTGAGAAATTTCAACTAAAATTACTGTTAAATGAGTGTCATGAAAGGGTACTGTTTTTGAGTGAGCTCCTGTATGAGGCCCAGGAGACATGACCAAACCCAAATGGAGATGCTCATGCCAGCGCCACCTAATCAGAGTGGCCTTTGAACAGACTGGTTTTCCAGAAAAACATGAGATTCACAGTAACCAATAAGAGGTTTGCCTGAGCTGACATTATACAAGAAGACCTCTCTGTTTTAACCTTATATGAAAAATAATGGAAATGACTAACCTGCTAGCCTTTCCCTATCTATGAAGCCCATCTCCTCTGCTCATCCTGTTGCAGTACCTTTTCTCAAATTTTAGAGGGGATAGAGCACCCGGAAGGAAGCTCTCCACCTCCATCCCAGGCTCCTAGGGCAGAGAAGGTGCACTGGTCCCAGCACTCAGAAGGAAGCTCCCCACCTCCATCCCAGGCTCCTAGGGCAGAGAAGGTGAGC
>NW_004624810.1:387387-402253 GCF_000247695.1 Heterocephalus glaber
AACCAAGAGACTCATATAATGGTACAAGAGCCCAATGATGAATGTAACTGTATTTTATACCTAAAATGTACCAATAAAGTTAATGGGGGAAAAAATGTAAAAAAAAATCAATTATGTACTGCAAACACACACTAAATTCTTAATGAGAAAAAGAAAAAGAGATTAAAAAAATTTTAGAGGGGATATGACCTGTTTCATGGATCAATAATAAAAGCCAATCAGATCTTAAAACTTTGTTCAAATATTGTTTTTTAGCATTGCTTATTATGAGCATTGAACATCATTTCCAAAGGCAGTGAGTACTGTGGAGTTTACTACCAAACCAACTAAAATGGACTAAATCTTAATCTTTTCCAATTTTCCTTACAACCTCCCTTACAACTAAGTACAATTAGTTACTTAATTTCTTTAGCTACAAAGTTGTTAAAGAGGGAGATATTCTTCATCTATACCGGTAACTAAATAATTGAGTGTACAACTTTGACCAGTTAAGTACAACCACAAAACATATCATATTAGTTTAGTAATGAACAACTAATTTAGCAATTATTGAGTGCCCCCTTTCCCTACCACTAGCCACTGGCCTCAGAGCCAGTGATATGAGTGACTAAAATAGAAGACGCCACACTTGTAGAACTTACTTTTTACTAACAATATATCATTCTAATAGAGAAGAAATTTGAGGCAAGATCTCTGCAAAGCTCTTGCTTTTAGTGAATGTTTTAGTGGATGGAGAAGCAGAGGCTATTGCTTGTACTTCCTATTCACACAGGAGTTTGCTGTTTTATTTTAATTATTATAAATAAGCAGTTCTGATGAAGAACTGTGTAGTGTTATTGGAAAATCTCAGGCTTCTTGAAATTTTCCCGGTGTGTCTTTTGTGAATCTCCTGAGTTTGGGCCCATCATTGATTTTTTCTTTTTAATGACAAGATTTTGGGGTAAACACTTTTCCAGCGTTCTATAGTAAATATTACTATTCAAGCAGTGCACATCTTGCTTTTTGTCCCCTACACCTTGAAAATTCAGGTTCAATTTTCCCAGTACTGAAAAGGATCTGATTTAAAGTTACTTGACAATCAAAACTCTCCTCTATCTCTGGGCTGATTATCTGTATTTTGTGGTAAATGTTGCCTTCAATTTTATTACAGCTAAACCTATTTTAGATAAGTGTTGGCTTAATAGACTCTTTAAACTCTATATTCTTTGTATACATTGAAGTAATTTGCTACCCAAATATTCTTTTGAATTCTTATCAGTTTCTCCTTTCCATCATGTTACTCCTCCTTTCATCTCAATCTCCCCAGAAATTCTATACAGGAATAATATAAACAAGTGTCAGTTTAAGAAAGGAAACTGACTGCCTACACCAGCGTACTGTAGTTCACAAGAAATAAATGAGTGGAAAGGTAGGGAAGAAATATATTTCAGAGATAGTAAAACTGAAGACACCAGATCATTTCCTTATTTTTCCAAAGTGAAGTTTTTCATAATTTGACGGCATTTCTTGTTTTGACTAAATAAATATAAATCAAACTCATTCAGGTGAAACAAGATCACAGCATAACAATTATTTTAATATTGTCCGTTTTTTAGGTCATTCATCCTTTTGGCCTTCTCTATAAAATGAGGGGTCAAGTCACCTAACGGACCTACAGCTATGGACAGACAGATGGCCCTGCACAGACTGAGGTGCAGGGAACGGTTCAAGTCACAGAGCTGGTGAATGATAGAGTAAAGATTTGAACCCAGCTTCAGCGCTTGGTTTTGAGGGCTACTGTAATGGTGTCTCTTAAGTTCTTCAAATTTTAAGATATATATTTATGAATATTTTAAAAACATCTGGAGAGTTTGTGAAAATGCAGCTGTCTGGATCCAATTCCTATAGCTGCTGATCCTATTGGCTTTGGAGAAGTACCAGGAAACTATTTTTAACAACAGTCCTGAATAATTCAGAGAGTTATACTCCTTGTGTCATTCTTTGAAAGACAATGGTTTATGGGCACATGAAGTTTAGTAAAGCTGTTGAAGGCAAAAGCCCAGATGTTAAATAGCTTGAATTGGTATTTTTAACTCCTCTAGCTGTGGCCAACTTACTTCAACTCAGTTTTGTAACTTCCACAATAGGATAGAGGTATGGGGGTTTGGTGATGATTTCATTCCTTAAATCTGTTTCAAATGCTAAGTAAAGTGCTGGCACATAGCAAGTTCTCAATTTATTTTAGATCTCATTAATGCAGCAAAAGTAACTCATAATTAAGTCAACTGTGTATGCAGGTACCACAAAAAAATATAACAAATGTTTTCTTCCCTGCTCCATAAAGAAAATCTGACCTTTGTTTATGAAATCTCTTACTTTCTTATTTTTCCTTTTTATCTTGACTTTAAAATCAGTTCTCTGAAGTATTCAACTTCAGTTCATGAGTTCCTGGCTTTCACTCTCCATTTGGGAGAACAGTAATTTTTTTCTGCCTCGTGTATTTCCCACTGAGTCGACCTGATTGTGGAGCCTTAAATTGGGTCAGTTAGGGGAAAAAGTAGGGGTGGGAGAAGATAAAAGTCTTTTACGGAAATCTGAGATTAAATTCTCAGCAGCCCCTGGAAGTATCATCCCGCTCTTTGTTCTCTGTGTTTTATTTAGCGCTAGCGTGGCTACATGACATAAAGGTGAATTATTTAAGTAATGCTATTTTACTTCTCTCAACATAATCACCTTTCTTTCGCTTCTTTCCAATGATGACAGACAAGCACCTCAGAGAATATTCTGAAGCCTTTCCAGTAGAAGGGAACTGAAAATGAACCAATAGCTCTTGTTAAAAGAAATACTGACTGAACTGCATGGGGAGAGTATGTAGTTTATCTTTAGATATTCAGAAAGTCTAGTTATCAACTAGGAAGGCAAATTCTGTACCACATAGCTGGAAATTTAATGTCTTGTTAAGATGGAAGAATGAAAAATTCAAAACAGAACCTGGGTGAGTTCTTTCCTGGGGTGGCATCGCCTGGTCGTGATGGCTCCCTTGAGTCTTTAAGCATATAAATGTGGCTCCTTTGATTTGAAAAAGAAATACCTGAGCATGAGTAGGTATACAAAAGGAGGGGATGATTCTCTTATTCTCAGCTGCCAGGGAGATATGTGAGTTATCAGTGTAGCTTTAGTAACTTCAATCCAGACTGCAGGATCTTGATCTCTATCTTGTTTTCTTGGTAACATTCTGGAGGTCAAGAGTTTCCTAAGTTTTCATGCAGTCAGATTGTCTCTCAAAGCCTGATTGGTGGTATGGTTATGGTGCCCATCTCAAAATATTATTTTGTGGAGGATGAAAGTGCTGAAAACTCCCTGATCTATCCTGATTTCTTATTGTCAACAAGTCCAGATCCTTTACTTTTCAATTTTTAAAGAAGTCCACATTAGAAAGAAATACTGTGTATCAAATTTGGTATATCTCAGTGGCTTGATTGAATCCTATTTCTATCTGCAATAATAGTAAAACTAAACAGCTATGAAATGTGTTGAGCAAATACACATCATATGCTATTTAAACAAGAGAAATACAGTATTAAAAAAATAAAAGAACCAAAGAACTGAAGCTAATTATATAATGTAATAGTACGATTTACTGTATCTATATATCTGTTATATGTCTGCTCTTTACTTTAGATCTGTAAAAATCTCTCTGAGATGATAGAAATGTTTTATATCTGTGTTCAACAGTGTAGCTAACTGCCCACATGTGGCCATTGTGGGTTTTTTTTTGTGTGTTTTTGTGTTTTATTTAAGAGTAGGAAAAATTTATTGAGAGAAAGCAAGCTTTTGCCTAAGACAGACCAGAAGTGGGACCAGAAAGTGGGTTGCCCACCTACCCCACAGTTCAAAGATGTTTTATACATCAAAGCCATGTGATGAGGTGGGTACAAAGTGGGACAAAACTATAAGACCCAGTGGAAATTTACAAGGTGGGCATGAGGTGGAACAAAACCATGACCAACCAATAAGATTACAAGTACAGTCACCCAGGTAATATTGATTAAATGGGGGTCAAATGGGGGAGCAAGTCATGTAGCAAGCATACAAGGATTTTCAGTAAGGGTGGGTCAGGGCTATTTCCTGGAGAGGCTGGATTAAGACCTTGGCCCCCCACCCAGGTGATTGACACCTGTTTAGAATATCAATCACTGCTATTCATCCTTCATGGGTTTTTTAAATGTTGCTAGTTTGACTGAGAAACTGAATTTTTAGTTTTATTAAATTTTGATTAATTCATATTTAAATAGCCACATGTAGCTAATAATTGTAGTACTGGGCAACGCAGGTGTGGACTAGTTTAACCTGAATAGGAAGTTGTAGTGGAATGAAGACCAATTTCTTGGCTAGGTAAATCCACCTGACAATAACCTGTTCATTTGTAAATGAAACATTCCTTCCTTTGTTTGTTGAAAAAGGAACAGAGGACTGGAAATGCGGAAAAGTAACTATATTGTTTTCATACCAGTGCTTTCACCCTATGTATACTTTGGTAAAATAGATGAAAAATGCACAGGCATGTACTAATGTATACTCATGTTTATGTGTAACAGATATTTTATCAAGCATTGGAATATTTTTTAAAATTTTCATTTCTTTTATTTTTTCTACTTCTATCTCTCTTCTAAATAAGAACATATGAAAATTTTTACAACTAAGTAAATAGACAAAATTATATATATATTTAAGGTATACAATATGTTTTGATTTATGTATACATGATGAAATGATTGTTATAATCAGACCGACATAGCCTACTCACCATTATTTATCATTTCTGTGTTCATGTGTGTGGTGAGAACATTTGAGGTCTACTTTCTTAGCAGCTGTAAAATACACAAAACATTATTAGCTATAGTCACCATGCTGTAAATAAATCCCCAGAAGTTGTTTATCCTGTCTCACTGAAATTGTACCCTTTGGCTAGCATCTTCTCAATCTCTACCACTATCACTTCCATTCCCCATTCCAAGGATCTGCTAACCACCATTCTACTCTCTGCTTCTATGAGTTTGATTTTTAAATTTTGATTCCACAAATAAATGAGCCCATGTGATATTTGACTTTCTGTGCCTGGCTAGCTTATTTCACTTAGCATGATATCCTCTATGTGCATACTTCTTGTCACAGATCTCCTTCTTTTTAAGGGCTGAATAGTATTCCATTGTGTATGCTTGCCAAATTTTCTTTATTTGTTCAGCCATTGATAGACACTTGTTTTATTCCATCTCTTGGTTATTATGACTAATGCTGCAATGAATATGCAAATACAATCTTGTTATACTGATTTCATTTCTTGGGATATATACCCAGAAGTGAGATTGTTGGATCACATGGTAGTCCTATTTTAGTTTTTCTGAGGACACTCCATAACTGGTTTTCACAATGGCTATAATAATTTACACCCTCACCAACAGTATGTAAGGGTTCTCATTTCTCCACATCCTTGTTAACACTTGTTATCCTTTGTAGCTATTTTAATAAGTATTAGGCATTATCTCTGTGTGGTTTGATATGCATTTCTTTGATGGTTACTGAGTGAACATTTCCAAATTTCTGTTGGTCATTTGTATGTCTTCTGAGAAATGTCAGTGCACATCCTTTGCTCATTTAAAAATCAAGTTGTTTTCTTGATGTCAAATTCTTTGAATTCCTTACATACTTAAGATAGTCATATGTTTTATATTAAATTAGTAACAGAATGTAAAGGGTAAAATACTTAGTTTTAAAATTTTGAATATGTTTTCAAATGTCAGGTTGTTTTTGACTTAGAATTTAAGTAGTGCTCCTCTGATAATTACAGAAAAGTATGTATAGACAGAATATGTGAATGTGTTTGGTTGCATAGCAAAAAAAAATTAAGTGTGTCAGTGGAATTAAAATTGTTTACAAATTGACCTTAAAGCAGGGAGATTATCTTGAATTATCTTAGTTGGACTAGTGTGGTCACAAGAGTCCTTGAAAATGGAAGAGGAAGCAAGAAAAAGTCTGAGGCAGACAAGACTACTAAAGAGTATTCAGAGTGTTATCATGCCGCTGGTTATCTATCTGTGTATCTATCAATTTATCATCTATTTATTTATTGGTGTTTTTTCCATTAAGTTTATTGGTACACTTTAGATATATAATAGTTACATTCATCATTGGAATCTTGTACCTTTACATGATGTGTCTCAGTTCTTATTTTTTCCCCATTTCCCCTGCCCTCCCTTCACCCCCTCCACCCTTCCCTCTTTACAAAGACTTTGTTTCCATTTTTGTCCTTTTCTCATATTTTTTCTTTTCCCATTTTTCCTTTCCCCTACCCATCCCACTTCCCCTACTCCTTTAGACCTTTTCTTCCTATTTCACAATATCAATTATTTATTGATGTTTTTGAGACAGGATCTCACTATGTAGTTCAGGCTGGCTTTGAACTCACTGTGTAACCCAGGCTGGCCTTGATTTTACAGTGATCTTCCTGCCTTGGCCTCCTAAAATTACTAGGCATGTGCCACCACGCCCAAACATGCTGCTTTTAAAAACAAATTATAGTAAAAAAATGTATAAAATTTACCATCTTAACCATTTTTAAGTGTACAGTGCAGTAGCATTAACTGTATGAATTGTTCCACATCTATGCATATTGTTATTCAACAGATCTCTAGAACTTTTTCATTTTCAAATTTTAAACTCTTTACCTATTAAACAACATTAGATTTCCCTAATGAGCATCTTTTCATATGCTTCTTGCCCACTTATATATCTTCTTTAGAGAAATGTCTATTCAAGTCCCTTGTTTAATTTTTGTAAGGTTATTTTTCCTTAAGGTTGTTGAATTATGAGAGTTCTTTATGTATTCTGGATATTAAATCCTTATTAAATATGTGATTTAGTAATATTTTTCCCATTCCATATGTTGTTTCTTCACTTGACTGTTTCCTTTGCTAGGCCTAAGTTTTTAAATTGCTGTTATCCCATTTGTCTAGTTTTACTTTTGTTGCCTGTGCTTTTCGTGTTGTAGCCAATAAATTATGGCAAAATTTATTGGCATTAAGTTTTTTCTTTTTAACAGTTTCAAGTCTTATGTTTAAAGCAGGTGGTAAAGATGGGGGCCCCAATCAGATAGTGCTAATGTCTTTATAAATAGAGGGAAAAACACAAAGGCTCTCTCTTCACATGGGAACAAAAGCACAAAGGGAGAGATGGCTGATGTCTACGAGCTCCAGAGACAGCCTTCATCAGAACTAAATGGACTGGCACCTGGGTCTTGGAAATGCCAACCTCCAGAACGGTGAAAAATAAGTTTCTGTTGTTGTCTCCTGGTCTGTGGAAGTTTGTTATAGCAGCCAAAACAGTCTAAAACTGTAGCTAGAAACGCGGAAGCTTGAGGCCTTCAGTTTCGTTATTATTATGCTTTAAGGTTGTTGGTGATTCTGGATCCTTTAAGATTCCAGATGAATTGTAGTATGGTTTTCATATTCCTGGCCCCCTTCAAAAGGTCACTGGTATTTTCCTACGGATTGCTGTAGATCTATAGTTATCTTTGGTAGGATGGACATTTAAAAAGTATTGTCTTCCACGAATTCATGATATCTTTTATTATATTTGTGTCTTCTTCAATTTATTTCAGCAGTATTTTAGTTTTCAGAGCACAAGTCTTTTACCTTCTTGCTTAAGTTATTCCTAAGTATTTTATTATTTTGATGCTATTTTAAATTGATTTTAAAAATTTATTTATTTTCAGTTTTAATATTTTGTTAGTACATGTTTGCAGTACATAATGATTATGTCTCTTTGGGGTGTTATGTGTACATAACATATCTCAATTCTTTTTACATCCCCTTCCCCTTACCTCCTCTCTTGATATCCTTCCCATTTGAAAAAGATCTCCTTACTTCCCATTATTTATCATTTATTTTGCTATTTATTTATATTTTGGATTTCTCATATAAAACAAAGTGTGCAATGTTTAGAAATTTTGGTAGGTTGATTTTGTGTCTTATAATGTTGAATTCCTTTATTAGTTATTATGAGGTATGTGCATGTGCATGCCTATGTGTTGTGATTTTGAGGGTCTTCTAATATATGACCATGTCATCTGTAAACTGAGCACATTTTATTTCCTCTTTTCTTATTTGGTTGTGTTTTCATTTTCTTGTCTAATTGTTTTGGCTTGGTGTTCTAGTACTTTGTGGAGTAGAAGTGGTAAGAGTGGACTTCCTTGTGTTCTTCCTGATTTTAGGAAAAAGGTTTGAATTTTTCATCGTTGAATACAGTATTAGCTGTTGGTTTGTCAGAGAGCCTTACTTGTGCTGATGTAATGTTCTCCTGTTCTTAGTTCCTTGAGTGTTTTTGTCATCAAGGGTTACAACTGCTGGTTTTGAAGACAGAGGAAAGGTCCATGAATGAAGGAATGTGGTCGATTTCAGACATAGTAAGAAGGAAAGAAGAGGATTCTCTCATACAGTTTTCAGATTTAAATATAACCCTGAACTAAAATCTTGATTTTAACCTCTTGAGACCATTTTGAGCTTCTAACTCATAGAACTCTATGATTATAACTTTTTGTTTTTACCAAAGTACCAAATTTGGAGTGATTTGTTACATCAAAAGTAGAAAACCAATATATTATGTCTATGTACATGTTGGCAGTTTTCTTCAAACAAGCAGATTCATGTACAATACCTCATGCTTTGCAGTTTCCAAAGCATCATTTTTCTCTATCTATCTATCTATCTATCTATCTATCTATCTATCTATCATTCATTTGGCCAAGTAATTAACCTTGCATACTTTGATTTTTGCTAAGCTTTGGGGAAATGAGGTGAATAAAGTAATATTTATTCCCTATAATTTGAGATATTTGCTTTTATTCCCTTTCCAGATAAAAAGTAGTAATAACTTCTGATAAATTCAGTAACTTGCCCAAGGTAACATAAATAACATTCTCACTTCAAACTCCACTAGAAACTCTTAGGAGAAAGATAGGTTGTATTTAGCTAGACATCTATTATGATGTAACTTGAAATTCTGTTGTCAATTTCTATCTTTTATACAAATATAGGCAAGCCACTTTGCTTTTTAGCATCTATGTTTTCTGTGAAATAAATATTTAGGTGAATAGTACAAGGCTGAATGAGATAGGGGCAAAGCTTCTTGATATGTTTTTGAGGAAAACACATATAAGTAAATGCTATGGCCATGCCTATTATTTTAGACATCAGGATATTCTGGGCTATATGTGTGTTATTTTCAGTGAGCCTGGAATCTAGCAAATAACCATTAGTAGGTAGTGGTATTGATGCTATTAAATGCATGAAATAGTTATGCTAGCAGACAGGTTATGGTCATAAAGAATGGTGACCTTAAGTATCATCTGCTTATTATCTCATTTGCTGAAAAGTTATTTTGCATCATTACAATTCTACAGATGTTTCACAGATGTCTTTAAGAATATATTTCTGTGGCTTGTTATTAAGCTAACTTCTGTGCTCTATGGCAGATTACCATAGCATATTAATGAGGACATTATGGAATTGTAAATAAATATGTTTGTAGCAATCAAGATGAAGAGCAGAACCATAAAAATGGTTATAAAAATCTAATTAACATTTTAACAGTAAAAAGCTTGCTGCCTTGATACCATGAGAACGGTCTCAGTCAGTAGATAAAATGAAGAATTCTCAAGTGGGCTTAAGAGTGGATGAAACATTGCTATCAATATTTAATGGGATGTGTCAGATTTTACCACCATTTGAAAGAATGCAAATAAGGGTTACCATAGAAATTACCTTGACAGAAAACTGCACAAAAATATAACACAACCTATCCTTCAAGCAGTCTTGCAAGGGTTCCTGTGATATCTAACTAGATTCTTTTCATGTAATCTCTTGATAGTATGGGGAAATGAAAGTGTATGTGTATGTGAATGTACATGTATGCCTGATATAACTTGAAAATTACAAGAACAGTGGGAAAATTTTAGAGGCAAATGTATTTGTATTGTTTCATATTATAATTACTTTGATAAAGCAATAAATGCCTATTACTTATCACTTTAAAACAACATCCAGCGCTACCCAGAGACATAGCAACCTCAGAGATACTTTTACTACCTAAATTTAATATGTTATTTTACATTTTAGTGACAGTGTTCTTTTGTATTATGGCTCTGGGATAGTTAAACATTTCATTTTAGAAGACTCATCTTGCCCCAGTTAGACCAGTTTCCTTCTCAGATACAATTTTCTGTTTTTTTTAAAAATTATTGTTTTAATCTTTAAAAAAGTCAGCCACACATTTTTCCCCTTTATTCTGTAATTACAAGACAGACACAAGACTACAAAATACAAACTACATTATTATTTTTTAGAATCCTTCTGTAAGAAGAGATGGTATTGCAAATTCTCCTGCCCATTAAAAATGGGTAGGATAAGAATATGGTGTAGAAAAAAGGAATTTAAACAAGAAATCATTAGTTGTTGAACCAAAAGGGAAAAAGAAACAGGTGTAGACAGATAAATGTAAAAAATCATAATGGTTATCTGAAAAAGTAAAGAGAAAAGTCTGGCACACTTTTTTTTTTTGCTTCAAGCAATTTATTTATGTTTGAAGTGAATGAATATTATTTCAATTGCATAAATATAAGCATTATTCAATAGATAAAACAAATGAAAACTCTCAAGTTCTCCTTTATGTTCTGTTAAGAGGGGCAGAAAAATGGAAATACAAGAGAAGAACATGGCCAATAGAGCCAAAGAGAAGTGAACGTGAAGAAGGAGCCACAGGGATACAGAAGATTTGAGCAGGAAGAGACAGATCTAATAAGGGAGGGGAGAAGGAGAAACATAAAGGCAGAGACCTCATCTCCACAGCTTCCCCTGAAAATATTTTACAGATTTAAAAGAGGGTTTCCACCCTTTAGAAGTATTTAAAACTTGCATCAAGGAGTTTGAGCGAAAGAAGCAGGCCCATATTTTGACAGACTTGAGGACTTTATTCCTCTCATGTAACTTGTATCAGACTTTGGGCTTTTATTGTGGTAAGTGCACCCCTCAGTCTTGCTCCCACTGCTCTGTAAACTCCCAAATCGTTTTAAATCTTCTTAATTCAAAGTTTCCAAGCACAATGGATTGAAATACATAAACAAAAAACTACAAAAAGAAACTGACAGATTCACAGAAAGAGGTTTAATATATCTCTCCCTAAAATACAGAACGGATGGAATTGAAGAATAGGAAATTTGAATAAGCCATTGAGATCTTGATCTAATAAATGTATAGGGAAGCTCATGTCTAACACAGAGAATGAATATTTTTTCAAAATGCACACTGGCTATTTTCAAAATTCCCTTGACTTCACTGGAAATCTCAACATATTTCAAAAATACTACATCATATAGACAATATTCTCAGTGACAATGTAGTAATACTTTAGAAATAAGAACTATTTAAAAAACTTCTTCCTATTCCTTATTATGGTTGATGATATTTTTGAGAGAGAATGCTTAAAAGCAATCTATGGGTTAAAGAGGAAATTAATTAGAAATCAGAAAAATTTAAGTGTTGTGTATCAAAACTTGGGGGATTCAGTTAAAGTAGATCTTAGAAAGGAGTTGATAACCTAAATTTCTATATTAAGGTAATGTAAATGTTTAAAAATAAAATGTATTCTTAAATTAAAAATACATAAAATCAACAGAGAAAATAAATTATTTAGAAGGAAGTAATTTAAAGAAATGGAAACAAAATTAATGAAATAGGAAAAAGAGCCTGCCAGAAAAATCACTAACAAAACTCAAGTTTCCAGAAAATAATGATAGAATCTGATCCAAAAAGTGAAATAGTACAGGCCCAAATAAGAATATTACCTTTAGGGCCAGGGATTTAGCGCAGTGGTTCTGGTGCCTGCCTCACAAGCACAAGGTCCCAAGTTCGATCCCCGGTACTAAAAAAAAAAAAAAAAAAAAAAATCAAGAATGTTACCTTTAGAAAAGGAGGTAGACATAATTCCAAATATAAGTAGAGATTTGATAAAAACATGGATGTCTAATAAACATCTTAGGAAAAATATAAATAATAGGGACTCAAGGAGAAATTGATAAGATGAAAGAAGTGACTAAACATGCAAAAATCTCCCACTTACCTATCCAACCACGCAGATAGTGTTTTGGAGGCTTGTTTATTGTTATTATTAATATTTAATAATATAAATGTAGGAATATATTACACAAACTTCCTATGTTACAAAGAAGAAAGCTAACAAACTTATTAGGTTAATATATGTTTAATGATTAATATCAATATTGGCAATGGACTTTTGGAAGCACAAAAGCAAATCAATGATCGGTTACTAACCCAACATATTTGTGAAAGATGAAATGTAGGCATGCAAGGAAGAAATATAAGATGCAAGCCAGTTCGAGAAGATGAACTTTACAAATCCCAGAAATTGGGGTTTCTAGAGATCCACAAAGCCAGGAAAATTTGTCAAAATTAAGAAGCAGAGCCACGAGTCACCTCTCACGCTCAACACAGCTGCATATCTGTCTTTCTTGTGCAACTAGGGAAGGCTGGAGTTTGCTTGCAGTGTGGTTCAACCGGAGGCAATCTCCATTCACAGGTCTATCTAAAGGATTGGGGGGAAATTATTAAAATAAGGGCCTGAATGTGAGGATCTGCCTTTCTTTGCCCCTTTTGCTCAGAAAATACTGTCAGATAGATTTATCTGCCTCATGGTGGAAGATGGGAAATATTATTGACAGGGAAACTGATCATGATATAATGTATGTATGCATGCATGCATATGTATGTCTCCATACATGTGCATATGTGTGTGCATATTTATGTGTATTATGTATGTACTGTATGCTACATGCTAAATATTAATTAACTTAAATTTTATCCAAAAACAGATTAGGACAAAAAAGAATGATGAAAAAAATTTTTTGTTTAAAAATCTAAAGATTAAATATTCTGGTTTGTGACAAAATGTGGGACATAATTTAACTGATTTTAAATAAGTGTGAGGGAAATTATTCATTTTTTTCCAATAGATAAATATTGAGCACACACTATATGCAAATTCTTTAAAAATTTTCTTGGCATTTCTTCTTTTAAGGGATAATGGATATGACTTCAGAAAACAGGGGAAAATGGTCATTGACTTTGTTATTATCTTTCTGGGAACTGGTTAAAATGATTAGCATACATTCTGGGAAATTCAGTATCATCCACAATACACTATTATTCTGCTTATAATAAAAGGTATTATAAAGAGAAATAAATTATGAATTTTTAGGTGGCAATGTGGTTTTAACTAATGAATTAAAAATTAAGTCATTTATTCCCAAAACTTTGTCTGAATCCAAGGGATTGTACTATCTTTAACATTAGTACTTTTATTTATAGTGAAATAACACCACATAGAATTAGAAATGAATCACAAATGTTACTTCATCGGTTTCTTGCAATGAGATTTTGAGGTGATTGGAGGAAATGACACCGTCTTTATTTTCAGATATTACAACAGTTACGATGGCACTTTTAAACGCTGGACTTAAAATTGTGAGCCTCTGTGTTGGGGTCCTAGCTCAGTCACAATTAGCATTGTAAGCTTGGGTGAACATTTATTCTACTTGAATCTCGGGATTATCTTTTTTTTCTTTCTTTCTTTCTTTTTTTTCTTTTCGGTACGGGGATCGAACTTGGGTCCTTGCACTTGAGCAGCAGGCAGTGAAACCACTGAGCTAAACCCCCAGCCCTAATCTCAGGATTATCAAATGAGAGTTTTAAAATTGTGTTGTCCATAGTATTCTTGTCTATAATCTGAGTAAGCAAACTTCACAAATGTGAAATTATTCTAATTGGTCCCTAAACTTTCAGTCAGAATTTTGTTTAAAGATTAAAAATTTTATATTTTAGTTATTTCCTTCCTTCCTTCCCTAGCTTAGTTATTTAACTCTATTTCTCTCCCTTCTTCATTTCTTTTGTTCCTATCCAAAAGTTAGATTTAATAGATCACAGAAACTTAAATCCCAAGAAAGAGCAGCTTCTTAGTTGACTAATTCATCCAGTCAAAGACGACATCATTTGGAACTCACTGGCTTATCAAATTTTAAGCAGGGTCTCACTATGTATTGTAGCTTAGGCTAAACTTGAGCTCACTATGTAGCCAAGGCTGGCCTCAAACTTGCAGCAATTCTCCTGCCTCAGCCTCCCAAGTGCTGGGATTACAGGTGTGTGCCACCACATCCAGCCTTTTTTAAAATTTGTTTTTCTGAAACAGAATCTGCCCAGGCTGGCCTTGAACTTGTAGCGATCGTCCTGGTTCTGCCTCCCAGTGCTGGGATTACAGGTGTGTACCAACATGCCCAGCTAGCAAATTTTCACTCTTATACTCATATAGTGAACAGTTTTTAGCTGGTATCCTTTTGGTTCATCAGGTAGCAGTGGTAGTTCCATAGAAATATGAAAACATGACTTTGTTCACCAAAAGACAAGAGACAGCTTTTTAGTATGTCTCTTTCAGGAAGTTAAAAAAAACCCTTTACCACTAATACCCCCTTTAGACTTTTCATGTGTCATTGACCAGAATTACTTCACATGTCTATCCTTTCCTCATCACTAGCAAGGAAAATGCAATCACTGAGAGTGAATGGGACTAGTCAGAATCCCTCCCTTCTGGGACTGGGACTAGAGTTCTCTCCTTACTGCAAGTGTCTTGAGAAGAATGGTTTCTTTTCTTGTGGGATTTGCTTCCTTTCCTATTTTACTGTATCTTTTTTTATTTATATATTAATTGGTACATTTTAGGTATACAATAAATTTACATTTATCATTGGGTGTTTGTACCTGAACAT
>NW_004624810.1:419272-430050 GCF_000247695.1 Heterocephalus glaber
TGTTAATGATTGATGTATCCTACAAAAAAATGTATAAAAAAATATTACCAATAAACCTGGCTTTAACTCCACACAGAGTTCTGGTCCCCCATGCCCTTCTTTTAATAGGTTTCATCGGATACTGTCTTCAGGTTCCAGTCTCCCACCGAGGAACCCCCGACAATGGTGAGAAATATGGGTCCATCTTCAACCTTATGCATGTAGTTAGTCAATTTTCAAAGCACCATTTGTTGAATAGGCTATCTTTCCTCACACAGGTTTTTGCCCCTTTTTCAAATATCTAATAGCTGAATGTGTCTGAGGATGTTTCTCTATCCTCCATTATGTTCCACTGATCTACACATCTATTTTTATGCCAGTAGCATGCCATGTTGTTTTTGTCACTGTTGCTTTGTAGTATAACTTAAAGGCAGGTATTGTGATGCCTTCTGCTTTGCTCTCATTGTCCAGGACTGCTTTTGCTATTCTGGGTCTCCTTTGGTTCCATATAAATTTTAGGATAGTTTTTTTTCTAGTTCTATGAGGTATGCTATTGGTATTTTGATTGGGATTGTGTTGAATCTTTATATCAGTTTTGAGAGTATGGCCCTTTTAACAATATTGGTTCTACCTATCCAGGAATAGGGGGCACCTTTCCATTTTCTGGTATCCACTTCAATCTCATTTTAAAAAATATTGTAGTTTTCATTATAGAAGTCTTTCACTTCCTTGCTTAAGTTAATTCCTAGGCACTTAATTTTTCTTTATGCTATTGTGATTGATACTGTTTTCCTAAATTCTTTCCCACTGAGTTCATTATTGGTATACACAAATGCTATTGATTTTTGTGTGCTCGTTTTGTATCCTGTTACATTGCTGTAATTAGTTATTAATTCTATGAATGTTTTTGGTAGAGTTCTTTAGGTCTTTTATGTAGAGCATCATGTTATCTGCAAATAATGATAATTTGACTTCATATATATATATATATATATATATATATATCCCTCTTATTTTCTTCCCATGCTTGATTTCTCTGGATAATGTTTCAAGTACTATGTTGAACAGAAGTTGTGTTGATGGGCATCCTTGTTTTGTTTTTGATTTTAGAGGGAAAACTTTCAGTTTTCCTCCATTTAATATGCTATTGGTCATTGGTTTTTCATAATTGATTTTTATTAATTTCAGATAAGATGCTTCTAAATATACTTTCTTCATGGTTTTTATCATGAAGGATTTTGTCTTATTTTATCATGTTGGATTTTGTCTATTCATATGATCATGTGTTTTTAGTCCTTTCTTCTGTGTATGGGGTATATTACACTTACTGATTTGCATATGTTGAATCATCGTTGCACCCCTGGAATAAAATTTATTTGTACATGATGTTTGATCCTTTTGATGATGTGTTGCATTCTGTTTGCCAATATCTTGTTGAAGATTTTTGCATCTATGTTCATTGTCGAGATTGGTCTGTAGTTTTCTCTCTTTGTTGGGTCTTTGGTTTTGGGACGAAAGTGATGCTGGCTTCCAAGAATTTATTTGGAAGCACTACTTCCCTTCTAATTTCATTGAGGAACATTGGTGATATAACATCCTTAAAGGTTTTGAAGAATTCAGCAGTGAATCTATCAGGTCCTGGGACTTTTTTATTTGGTAAGTTTTTGGTTTTTTAAAAAAATTACTGCCTTGGTTTCATTGCTTGTTATTGGATTGTTTGGTATATTTATGTCTTTTTGGTTTAGTTTTGATAGTTCATGTGAGTCTAGGAATCTGTCCATTTCTTCAAAAATTTCCAATTTATTGTGATACAATTTTATACAGTAGCTACTGTGGTAACTATCTTCTGGATTTGGATGGTGTATGTTGTGATTTTTTAAAAAATTTCTAATGGCATTGAAATGACTCTTATCTCTCTTTCTTTTGCTAAGTTTGTCTAAGTTTTATCTATTTTGTTTATTCTTTAAAGAACTAGCTCTTCATTCATTGATTCTTTTTATTGCTTTTTAGTCTCAATTTCATTAATTTCCAGTCTGATATTTATGACTTCTCCCCTTAAGTTTGGTTTGGACTTGTATTGTTGTTTTTCAATTATGTTGAAGTTCCTCATTAGGTTATTTGAACTCACTACATTTTGCTAATGTGAGCATTGATTGCAATAAGTTTCCCTCTTAGGACTGCTTTCATTGTATCTCATAAGTTCTGGTGTATTGTACTAGCATTGTTATTTGTTTCCAGAAATTGTTTAATTTTTTCCTTGATTTCTTCTGTGACCAATTGTTTGTTCAGAAGTGTGTTATTAAGTTTCCAGGAATTTCTAAATTTTTAAAAAATTTATTAGTTTATTGGTACATTTAAGGTATATAACTTATTTTTTTCCTCCATTCCCCTGCCCTTCCTTCCACCCCTCTACCCCTTCCTATTTACAAAGACTTTGTTTCCATTTTTTCTTTTTCTCATATTTCAGGAATTTCTAAATTTTCTGTGGTGTCTTCTCTGGTTGATTTCTAGTTTCATTGCACATGGTCTGATATTAAAGAAGGTAATTTTTATTCTTTTATATATATTTAAGCAAGATTTTTGTATTAATATGTGAATTATTTTGTAGAAGGGTCTGTGTGCTGTAGAGAAGAATATATACTCTATTGTTGTAAGGTAGAATACTCTATAGATATCTGTTAAGTCCATATGTTTATGAGTGTGAGTCAGCTCTGATATTTCTTTATTGATGCTTTTGTTTAGTTGATTTATCTCTTTGTAGAAGTGAGGTATTGAGATCACCCACTATGACTGTGCTAGTCGTTATTTGATCTTTTGGGTCCAGAGTATTTGTTTTATGAAAATAGGTTTTCCAGCGTTCAGTGCATGTATATTTATTAATGTTATCTCTTCTAGTTGGATTATTCCCTTAAGTAGTTTGTAGTGATCTTCTTTGTCTCTTGTAATCAGTTTTAGCTTGAAATTTACTTTTTCAGAAAGTAAAATTGCTACCCCTGCTTTTTGGGGGGGTCTTGGTACATGCAATATTGTTTTTCATACTTTGATGTTTAGTCTATGGCAGTGGTGGCAAACCTACGACACACATGTTATTGTGCTTTATTTTTCAGACAAAAGATGTTAATGTATGAACTGTTTTTTCTAAACTAAAACCTCAGTATTTAAGTTTAATTGCAGAGTTGGCCCTTTGTCATAAATAAGTGGGTTTTGGGTTGCAGTTTGGCACTCGGTCTCTAAAAGGTTTGCCATCACTAGTCTATGATGTCTTTTGAGATTAGATGGGTTTCTTGAATGCAGCAGACTATTGGTTTATGCTTTTTGATTCAATCTCCCGATCTGTGTTTTTTAATTGGGAAGTTGAAGCCATTAACATTGAGTTAAATTAACTCCTAACCTTGTGATCTTTCTCTGTTGATGACTCCTTGATGACTTTTTCTTTTCTTTTTGTTTATCTATTTGTCTTGTTTGATGTATTCATTTCTTCTGGGGTTTTGGCTATCTTCGTTTCATTCTATTTGTCTAGAATATTCTTGAGTATTTTCTGGAGTTCTGGTGTGGTATTCATAATCTCTGAGTTGTTATTTTTCATGGAATGTCCTTATTTCTCCATCTATTTTTAAGGTAAGTTTTGTCGAATATATTAAACTAGGTTGGAAGTTGTTTGCTTTTAGGGTTTGAAATACTTTACTCCAATCTTCTCTGGCCTTTGAATTTTGTGTTGAGGAATCTGCTGTAATTCAAATGGGTTTACTTTATATGTGATTTTTTTGCTTTTCTCTTTTTAAAAAAAATTCTGTGTTTCATTTTTGACATCTGGTATTTTAATTATATCTTGGGAGGCTTCTTTTCTTTCATTGTAGTTTGTGGTGTTCTATAAGCATCATTTACTTGTATGTTGAACTCTTTTCTCATGTTTAGGAAGATTTCCATTATGATTTCTGTAAACAAATTAATGACTCCAAGTGTGCTATCTTCTAGCTTCTCTCTTACTACAGTTAGCTTTAAGTTGGTCTTCTTAATGTGATCTAATAGCTGTTGGATGAATTTTTCTTGTTTTCTTATTATTTTAGTCTTCTCTGAGTAATTCATCATAATTTATCTTTTTGCCCTCAGTTTCTGGAACCCTGTCTTCACAATGGTCATTTCTGCAATTTGTGAATTCTATACATTTTTTTATATCTGGTATTTCTGTCTCATGCCTTTTTATGGATTCTGTATCTTTGGTAAATTTGTCATTCATGTTTTGGTCAGTTCTTTCAAATTTTTATTTGTTTCCCTCAAATCCACATTGGTCATTTGAATAATTCCATAAACTTTGGATCATGTCCTCTTTGAACTCACCAAGCTTCATTAACTCTTCTTTAATCAATTTGTAGAGCTCTGCTACCTGATGTTTGCTTTCCTCTCCATTTGTGGCCCCCTGGATCTGCCTTGGGAGAATTGGGAGAACTTGGAAGTCTTTTGTTACCTTGTTTCCACCTGTTCTTGTGTGTATGTTTACCTTTGTGTGTGTGTGTGTGTGTGTGTGTGTGTTTCCCCTTCATTTGTGCCGAAAGTTGAGATCAAGTAAAATAGAGAGCTTGTCATTAATGTGAAGATCTTTTTCAGTAAAATATGGCCTTCTTGTGATGTGTTTTCAGATTTATTTGTCCAGAGATAGTATTTACTCCTTCAGCTATTTAATTTGGGTTATTTGAACTCCATCCCTGTGTTTTGAGGAAAGAATCACTTTTGATGGTAATAGCATCAACAGATTTGATTGTACGTTATTTATATATGATAAACCTTGCAGTTACACTTTTACCATTTGTCAATATTCTTTGTAGCCCATATTCAAGCCTATTATTAGCAGTTATTCTGTGATGTGGAAGAAGAATTGGAGGGGAGAGGTTGAGTTATGGGTGAAAGAGGAGTGTAAGTCTGTAGGGGGTGGTAGGCAGAGGGAAATATAATAGGTGAAAAAAATTAGATATTAGGACAAATTCTATGGGAGGACTTTTAGTTGGATTGAAGAGCTAGTATTAAGAGTATTAAGAAGATATTTCTGGGGGTAAGGATGATATACAGGAGGGATGTATACTTTGGGATTGAGGGAAGCTATGATATTGTTGGAACCTGTTAATGTATTTTTGCCCCTGTAAAGTAGAAAAGAGGCAACAGAAGATGGGGGGAGGGTAGCTAAAATAAGGAAAAGCAGAAGCAATAGAATAGAAAGGACAAAAGGTTAATACAAGAGAGGATAGGAGTGACAGAGAGCAAATATGGTGAACCAAAAACACTAAAAGAATTTAAAAAGTGGGAAAAACAAAAATTAAGAGAATAATATTGCTACAAGAGCTTGAATTGAAGCAACCATGCAGGGAGATAAGAAGAGGGAGAGAAAAATAAACACCAAGTAAATCAAAGCAAGCACATACACACAATATCTATCTATCTATCTATCTATCTATCTATCTATCTATCTATCTATCATCTATCTATCTATCATCTATGTATCTATCATCTATGTGTCTGGTGAGAACTCTGTTCAAATACTCCAACAAGAGAATGTGTATCAATCCACACATGACCACTTTGCCAAAAAGCCTGAATGCTCCCGCAATTGCCTTTTTGCCTTGTTTGTGGTCTGATTGCATGGAGTCATAACAGAATTACCTCTTTCCTTTTTACCCCCAATCCTAAATAAACCATCTCAGCTGTTCTCTCTACCAGGTTACAGGTCAAATCTGACACTGTCAGACTTAGGGTCCCCCTGCCCGCTGCCAGGCAGGAAGGTGGAATCTTCAGGCAAGTTCACTGGCAGGTGAGGAACCATGGAGTTGAGAGTGTATTGGAATCTGTGAATGTATTCATGCATCAGTATGTCAGTATGGGGGTAGTCTGCAGCAGACAACAATGCCTGGTGTGGGACCATGGCAATTGGCAGTCAATTCACTCTCAGGCAGAAGTCCACAGAATCCAGGGTTGGGAATGCACCCAATGTAAGTTGGAGCTCCCTTGTCCTTGGTAAGTACTGGTGAGGATGTTGCTGGGCTGCAGCATTCCCTGGTATTTAGAGGAGAGGTGATGGGGTGAAGGGGCTGGTATATACATACAGAGTGTGACCCAGGAGTCCAGCCTCCGCTATGCTTCCTGTACTAGTTCTTGATGTCAAGAACTTTGGTTGTTTTGCTCATTTCTCTGTCTTATGCACTTTGGAAGGTACCTAGAAGATAACTGGTGCTGAAAAATTATTTACATAGTGAGTGAATGGAGCATTTAACAACCACATAATTGATGGGGCAAGGGATTGCAAATTACTGAGAAATAAGACATAGCCGAGTAGAAACATGATTGTTGCAGTTGGAAAGGAATTTAGATTGTCCAGTCACATTTCCTTATTTTGAAGATTAAGAACTGAAAACTTAGGAAATTCAGGAATTAGTTCAAAACGAAATAGGTATAGCAGAGATAATTCTAATTTGTAGGTACTGTGACCTTCATTCTCATATTCTTTTTATACATCATTCTGAGTGCTGAACTATTTGTAGGGCTGCTGATAGTGTAATTTTACTGAAGGCTCTATAATTCACTTAAAGTCTCAATATAATTTTTCAGGAAGCTGACGAGACTATGATACAATAAATGTATTATCTTTAGATTGTGTCAGGCTTCATCTTGCTAGCAATGTCCATCTTTTTCTCTAGTTTTATGATTTACTGTATCTAATGTTCTAGCTTTTCTCCTTTCGTACTCTACTGTGTTGACATATCAAATACTATCATTTTTTTCTACCATTTTTATTGTGATGACTCCTGATTCTGTAGCTTTAATTCATATCTTTCATCTTGAACTCCAGACTTGGCATTTTTGTTCAAGTATCTACCATAAATTAAAGATATTCCACACTGAATTCCATTATCTCCTACTCCTTCTCATGTGAATCCCTGGCCCACCATCATTTTATCAGAATTCATGTTCTTTTTCCTGCCCATGAATGGATTGTTCATGGAACAATGACATCCTTTCATGCTCCACATATGGTGCCCTAGTTATTAAGTCAGTAAAACAGCTCTCTGGAAAGCACTTGAATCTTTCTATTATGTTTCCCTATGTCAGTCCTTTGTCAAATACGGATCCTCCTTCCTCATGTATCTTGCTACAATTTCTTCCTTTCTTTTTCTGTGATGAAGCACATACCCTGAATCAGTTTCTCATGTTCCATGCTTTGGTCATAACAATAAATCTCTGGAGTAACTTTCTGGTTCTTCACAGTGTTGCCACTCCTTTTTAAGACACAAATCCTGTTATGCTTAACAACTTCCTATTGCTTCCAAGGCTAAAATCTTGATGTCTTAATGTGCTACAAAATGCCCCTTCTAATATCACTCCTGCTAAGTTTCCTTGGACCACCTCTTTGCTCTTCCCATCCTCTCTTTTTTCTAGTGATATTGAAACTTGCAGGTGTCTGGTTGTGCCCTGGCCTCTCACTCTCTCTTGGCTTTGACTTGGCTGCCCTGTTTACTGCTCCCTCTTGCAAGTGAGATGTTATCTTTTCCATGATCTGCTGCTTCCTCCTCAAGATGGGTTTTGAAGGTGCTTTTCATTGTGCTTGTGCAGGCATCTGCAATATCATCACTGAAGTGCACAGTCTTTTCTGGGTTACCTGTTGAGTTCTCTCATATCTTGTTTATTCAACACTGATAAGGATTTCTGGCACATGAGTGTTAATTGCACAAAGAACTCAATGAAATGTCTGTAGAATATCATCCTGTGTATGCTCTGTCACTCAGCATATTTGATGATGATGGGTGGTAAAGCTCACCATTTTCATGTTTGGCTTGTCCTAATTTTGGTTTAGCCTTGCTGATGGTGTATTCTTGATTTTTTAAATAATTGTCAAAATTCAATTACGGCAGAGATTTTGATAGCACTCAAATTTTACATGATATCTATAGATATATTTAAAAAGTTTTAACCCCCTGAAACAGGCAAATTTTGTAAAGTTATTCTGACCATATTAATATAAATGAGAGAGCTTAAGAACGGTGGAAAATTGACTCATCAAGGTCACACACATAGTAAATCATGAACAAGATAATGGAGCTCAATTTCTCTGGGTCTTTTTTAACCATCTTATAAGCAACTCTATTTAATGTTATGCATTAAATTAAATATTTCATTTCCTTAATTTATTGTGTTTTAAAAAAATCTACCTTTTTGCTATATATACTCCTTAATAACCTAGAGGAAAATATTCCAGAGGGAAAAAACTTGTGTCACCTCAGGGTCTCGCTATGTAGCTCAGGCTGGCCTTTAACTCACTGTGTAGAACCTGTGAAAATTCTTCTTTCTCTGCCTCCTGAGTGATAATATTACAGGCATGGACACCATAACTGGCTAGAAATACTAGAAATACTAGAAATACTATTCTTACATGAGCTTTTCTTAAAGAACAGATGTGCAGATTCTAAAAATTATTTAAGCTTTACATATAAACAAGTTTTCAAGCCTTGATGTGTTTTCTGGTTGTTTAAAAGATTAAATCAACATTCTGGCTCATTTCTGAATTTCTTCTCCTTTTTATTTATTGTTGGTGTTGCCACCTAGGACTCAATTTGTAGCCACAAGGTAGGGCAGAAAGCTGGTGGCCACTGCTTCAATCAATGCTAATGTTACTTTTTAGCCTGTTAAAAATTGGAGCTGGGCACTTCTCTGGAGTCACAAATCCTCAGGTCATAACACTAACATCTCTTAGTACACAGCCCAATCTTATTTAACCCTGCTTCTGGGCATTGCACATTTTAAAACTATTTCACTTTCCTGAACAGGTCTCCAATGGACTTATGCTGTGGGATTGGAATGCTTTTTTTTTTTCAAAGAAAGTATAGTACAAGAAGTGGGCAATAAGTCAATAAGCATAAGGTGTATGCATACACATAGAAATAAATGGTACAGAGACCTTACCTTACTTTCTTAAAGATGCAAATTGCTGATTACAAATTGATGCTGTGGGTTTAAATAAAGTGGAGGTGCAATTTCATATTTTGAAGTTCTTCCTTTTAATTACTTTAATTAAGTCATTTTAGAATAAAAACGGATTTATAGAAATCTTTATATTATAGGAACAGCTTCAGTGGTTGACGCTGACATTGCAAAAGGTATTTGGCAATCATCTCCATCTGACTGCAGGAACAGAGTAGATATTGTTATATGTATTGATTATAACAATGATTATGTGATGAATCTAATCCATTTACTGGTGAAGCATTGACTCTTCCTACCCTATTCTTTCTTGTATTCATATAGAAGTTGCAATTCATGTAGTTAACATTTAGAAGAATTAGACTTCTTTTCAATGAAGAGTATATTAATCTGGAATATCATTTGGAAATATACTTTGCAGAACACCTATTTTTAATATGCTATACAAGAAAATTTCTTGACTCTAGGTTCTGTGGTCTCTAACAAAAATTCTCTAGATATAAATTGTATTTTGATGCATTTGTTAGCTATCAAGGAGGTCTTGATTTAAGTGCAGCCATATTGAAAGTTGGAATTCCAGAAGTTGAATTATAGAAATGATATTGTCTTGTGGTTGAAGGATGGGTGAAAAACTAGCATTCCATTTTTAGGATCAATTCACCTAAAAGGACTATTTGAATAGTATGTAGTAAATCTTAGCGTTTAATTCTCTCAGTGTTTCTCTGGTAGGTTTTTCAATCCATAATTCCATTCCCTTGACCACAGCAGTGGGTGGCTGCCTCAAGATGAGACAATCAGAATCTCCCTCACACAGGAGTGCAGCCTGGAGCAAGGTAGGGAAGCTGGGAGGTAAGGAGAACTGATTGAACTTGATGGCATCATCTTCATGAATCCTTGCCACGTAAACCCTGGAAGATGCACTGATACTTGCTTTCCTTGAAGCAAAAGAATCAATTTTTCTTCCTTTTAAAATTTCAAGCTGTTTTTTTTCACTTAAAAACAAAGCCTCTGAATATATTCAACCCATCCCATGCCCTGAAGATTAATTAAGATATTTAATTTACATAATTGTGAAATATTTTCATTCACAAGGGGTATTAACTTGCTGAAGTCTATTGCTATGGAGGGCAATACTTACAAAATTGGTTCTAAACAAACTTGTAAAGGAAGTTAAACTTATCTGTCTTCTTTTGAACCTTCTATTATCACATTCCTTCTCATTTCCATGTTTGGTAAAAAGTTTTTTTTGTCCCGATCACTAAGTGTAGTGACTTTATATCCCCGGTTTCCTAGATGGTCCAGGCCCACGACTATTGTACTGTTACAATTATGAATAGAACCTCCCTTTACTCTTAGAAGTGTCTCAGTTTGTGGCCGCTCTACTGTAATATTAATAGCCTTGATAGACATTTTTACCATGAGGAAAATGTGAGTGATCAAGTTTTCAAAAAATTATTGCAATTCCTATAATCTTTTTAGTTTTAAAAGAAAAATACACACTGTTGAACAAGTATAATACTTTGATTGTATAATATGAATAAGTTCTAGAGATCTGAACAACATTATGTTTATAGTTCAGAGTACTGTATTTTTTTAGGAGGTTAGATACCATGTAAATTGTTCTGACTACAATAAAAATGAGAAGAGGTTAGAGTTTTGTCTTTTTTAATTTACTTGCCCTATCTGTTATTCCCACTATGTATATCTTTTTTTTTTAATCATCTCACCTTGGTTCTACTTATTCTCTTAGCCTATTTTCTGTTGCTATAAAAATAACCAAGGCTTAGGGCCAGGGATTTAACTCAGTGGTGCCGCTGCCTGCCTCGCAAGTGCAAGGT
>NW_004624810.1:430150-451573 GCF_000247695.1 Heterocephalus glaber
ATGGATCTTTTTAAAATATAATTTCTATTAGTATATGTTTGTAATACATAATGATTATATTCATCATGGACAGTTGGTTCACATATATAATTTACATCTTAATTCTTTTTATTTCTCCTTCTCTTGCCACCCTATTTCTTGGTCCTCTTCCCATTTGCAAAAGATCTATCTGCCTGTTTCCTATTATCTGTCTTTTATTCTTCTCTTTATATTTTTAAAATCATTATACATTGGGTGTCTCATATAAGAAAAACCATGCAATATTTTAGCTTATGTGTCTGATTTATTTGACTTAACATTATGGTCTCAAGATGCATACATTTTCTTACAAATGATTCAAATTTATCATTCTTTGTAGCAGAGTAGTACTCAATTGTGTACAAATACCACATTTTCATTATCCATTCATCTGTTGATGGACATACAGGCTGCTTCCAGGATTTAGCAATGATGAGTTCATTTGGGCTCATAGTTCTGGAATTTGAGAAGTCCAAGAAGAGGGCACAAATGAGGACCTTGTGTGGCTGCAATTCATAGTAGAAAATAATAGGGCGAGGAGGAACACCCAGAAGAGAGAGACGAGAGAGCTAAGGAAGCTGAACTCACTTTCAAAGCTGAGCTCACTTTCATCACAAGCAGACCTTGCAAGAATTAATCTATTTACATGAGAATTATATTAGTCCCTTTTATCAACCTGATTCCATTCGAAATGTTCCACCATTTTGCAACACTGTTATGTTGGAGATACAATTTCAGCATGAGTTTTGGAGGGAACAAAGCACAAGCAAAATAATAGTTCTATTTCTTAGCAACCTAGATTATTTATTACTGTGACATTATTTATCTTTTAAACCACTCTTATATCCTACCTCATTGTCCCTTTAACTTCCTATTCACTTGAACCTAGAAAAAATGCTAAGACAGGAGAATGCCTAATATGCTTTCCTTCCAGATCAAATATACTGTCTATAGTATACTGCCAGGCAAAACACCACTTCATCACATGTACGCCTAAAAAAAAATATCTCCAACTAACATTAGGCTGTAATACTGCCAGTTGATCCTTTTTTTTTTTTTTTGGTACCAGGGATTGAACTCGGGTCCTTATGCTTGTGAGGCAGGTGGCAGAGCCACTGAGCTGAATCCCCAGCCCCCCAGTTGATCCTTCTTATGTATCAAGGAAGCTCCCTCCATCATTGCTCTCCTTGGCCTTAATTTTCTCTTCAACCCCCAAACTGCCACTCTTCCCTACTACCTGCCCCATTGTAGGTCTTCTCATCAGCTTGTTCTTCACAGAGATGCAGACCATCTGGCAAAAACTGCGTGTAGATTATCTTGCATTGAAATGTTCATTCATTATTATTATATCTAGACTCATGTCCCATAGTCATCTTTCCCACAGACCAGGGAAAAATGTAAATTCACTTTTTTTTCCACCGAAATTAAATTTATCTGTGTCATCTCAGATGCATATTTAGGTAGGTATTTGTATACAGATGGAAACAAACAAATCTCCTACAAAGTAATCCTTTGATGTTGGGTGGAGGCCTCCAATGTGCTGCCAATTTTTTTTTTTTTTTGCTTAAATTCTTTTATTGGTACATTTTAGGTATACAATACATTTACATTTATCATTGGGTGCTTGAACCTGTACGTGATGTATCTTGGTTCTTATTTTTTCCCCATTACCTGTGCGCCCTTCCCTATTTACCTAGACTTTGTTTCCATTTGTTTATTTTCTCATAATTTTTCCTTCCCTTAATTTCTTTATTTTAGATCCTTGATCTTTCAGGTATCTTTTGTCTTCTTCATCTACCATCTTTTCCTTATTACAAGGTTTTCTCTGGAGCATAGTTTTAAGTTTTAATACTTGCAGATCCTCAACTTTCAGCCATTCCAGAAACACAAACTTCTGCAAAGTGCCCCTCTACTGGTTTGAAAGTAATTATTCTAATCTTATTCTGGCCTTCTAAGAAGCTCTTCCTCCCTGACCCTACCTCAGTCTGTAGTAGTTGTAGGGTTTGACAAGTAACTCATAGACATACATCAATCTGTGTGAAAATGGCTTGCTGTGTTCTATTACTTTTATATGGTGAACTGTTTGAGAACAAGCCCCGTCATTCTCTCTGGAGCTCTCCAATTGTCTACTCCAGAGCGGTGTTCTTCACCAATATGATACAGCATCAGTTTTGTAAAAAGTCTTCCCCCACACTCGCCTATTCAAATAAAATGCACATTTATAAAACATTTCTAGAGAATATTTTTGAATAAGAAGCTCTCTTTTCCTTTGCTTCAACGTGAGCCACTATCAAGAGTGTCTCTCTGCAAATGGAGAATGATGGAGTAAGATTTGACCAAAAGACTAAGAATGAATGTGTAGCAGTAGAAAAGAAAAATGGATAAAGGAGAGAACTTTAACAACAGTAGAGTAGAATCTAAGAGTTATGTATGTTTCTCATGTATCCAGGTTCTTTATATGCTAAACTCATTTAATCCTTTTCACAACCCTATGACATAGGTACTGTTACTAACTGCATTTTCAAAGGAAGAAATCAAGATTCAGGTTAACAAGTGACATGCTCAAGGTCAAACCACATGTAGGGAAGGTGAAATTTGAGCCTAGGCAGACAAACTCTATTGCTTTTGCTCTGAACACATTTTCTAAGCTCACAACCCACACAAGAAAATTGCAGAGCAATGAAATTGTGTGGTCTGACCAGTAATTCAATTATTGAAATACCTAAAATCAGAAATTAATGTGAACTGTTTTCTGAAATCTTTGAAAAGTACCTTCACCCATGGTAAATTGATCTTGTTTCTCCTCTTTTTGAAATTTTTCTACACTGGTTTCAGTTATAAACATATCAATATTTTTTCAGGGTTCAGTAACAACTTTTTAAGAAATGTGAATAGGGAAGGGTGGAGGGGGTGAAGGGCGCACAGGTAATGGGGGAAAAAATAAGAACTAAGATACATCATGTACAGGCACAAGCACCCAATGATAAATATAAACATATTGTATACCTAAAATGTACCAATAAAAGAATTAAAAAGAAAAAAAATCTAGAAGGTCTAGTTATCTAACCATCAAATTTGGAGTATTTAAAAATAAGCAAGAATTTTTCTTTAAAGACAATCTCTATTTAAAATAGTTGGAATGGCTGCACTTTGGGAAACACATGTCTACTAATCTGCCAAATAAATCTTCCTATTTTTGTTCTGCTTTAGTGATTTTTCTGTATTAAGTATACACACATAGAAAAAGCACAGCACCTCCAAAATGCTACTACTTAATTCTTCTGTGCATTTCTTTTTATTGAAGGTATCTACCTTTAAACAGATTTGATGAGCTTTGTGAGATTTTTCACTTCAAAGGGGGGCTCTTGAATTTTTAATCACATTGCTCAGGAGCAATGTTTTTTCTTGGTGTGCCTTCCATTTCTCTTTATAAAGGGAAATTATACACATTTTTACTAAGTCATCAATTACTACTTGAAATTCTACCCTCAGTTTCATGCATGCATGGTTTTATAAAAGTAGGATAAGTTTTGTATGCTTCAGGGACTGTACAGTGAAAGCAGGATCCAGCAGAGATTTGGCCACATCCAACAAATGCCTGCTGTCAGATTTTCCCTTCTCCTCAGTTTGACACGATGGAATCCCTTACAAACATGTCGATTTAGACCAGCATGCTGCATGCTAAATTATGAAAACAGTATTCACATGTTAGCATCAAAAAAGTGGACTCATCATGTGGTATTGTTCTGAAGCGAAACCTTGGTGATGAAACGAGAAAAGAAGACTATCCATCAATTATTTCAATGTTTTGAAGGCCATGGCACAGGGTGGATGTTTGACTCTTGCTGCAGGAAGGCAGGTTTGCTGTGATTTATATGGATCTAACTATATGATTTTGGTTTTGATGACAGATGTTATAGGAACAATATTCAAGTCTGTGGTGTGTTGTAATATCCTTGGGGTAAAAATGAATCTATGGAGAACTGAATAATATTGTAGTTGTAGTTGTTAATTGAAGTTGCTGTGCTTTGTTCTTTATTTCAGAGCATCATGCCTGGACAGACATAGAAAGTGCAATTATTTTTAGCAATTGTAAGACTGGTTTTCAGGGTTTCTGGCATGAAACAAGCCTCTAAATATACAGGGAAGGGAAAGAAAGGGGTCACAGGCTGGGTTTCATTTGTAGGATGTACTTGTCATTCCTGGAAACCACTAATGTTTTACATGTGTTTTGTTTCAACCCTTGATAACAATAAGCTTGCTATAAATGTGGTGCAGTTAAATAAAGTGGATGTATCTGTGACAGTTTCTAAGATCTACAGTTGTTCTCTCATTTTTGTATGATTCAACAATTTAGCCATCTGAAATCATTGTAGCATATTGAAGATGCTATCTTCTGTTTCATTTTGAGTCTGGAAATACTTAGAAGAAAAAAATTACTTCAGCATACACATAGTGGAAGAGAGTCAATGACACAAAATATAACAGGATAGTCTGTGGGGAGTGAATGCTTATGAGCAAAGATCCAGACAACTTAAATAGCCACAGGCTCTCTTTTTTTAAAGCTAGTCATGGGAAATAAATTTATAAGACATTCTCTGTCTGAACTATTTTGAATATCACTTCAAGATTAATCTCTGAAGTGTATTTTAACCATATCACTATTCTAATAAAACAGTATAACAGACTTCTTTTAACTAACAGACAATAGACATGTGTTCTGATTCTCAAGATTTGTTTCAAACAGGCTGAGTAAATCCAATTCCTTAGACTCTCCGTGCCTTAGCTTTTAGGTATCTAGTATAAAGCACCTGAAATCAGGTGTCCAAGCAATGGAAAATCTTAGTCTCTACTTCTTACCCATTGTTAATAAAAATTGCTAATGTTTTGGAGCAATTATTATAGCACTGCGTACTGTTTATGTATTACCTCATTACTTCCCACAAAGGCTCTGTGTAAGTGGGTCCTAATGTTTTCCCCACAATGAAAGTTAGACACAGAGGCACAAAACTTCCTCTAGGTTGCAAAGCTAATAGAAATTCAGACAGAATCCAGTCTTATCTTAGATTTAAGAGTGATGTAAATCACTAAACCAAATTGTTTCCATTTTGCTTTAGGTTTTCTATTCTACAACTTGTTTTGAATTCTGCCTTAGATCAATCTCTTGACCTTGTTACCTTGGTTGGACTGGTTGCCTGGCTTTCTGTTTGGTTTTGCTCCTGGACCTTGGCTCCCAAGAAGCTTGGCTTCATATTTCCTAGTTTCTGAGCCATAATTCTTCCAGATCTGGTCTATCCATCACTTCCTCTTGGGGTGCCCTTTCTGCAGTCTCTTGAGGAAATATTATGTTAAGTCAATTGTCTGCTTATTATTTCCATACTCTGTAATCAAATTAATAGGATCTACTTTAGTATCCTAGCCTTTGTTCTAAAGCTACTCCTTCTTTTAACCCTCCTGCTTTTATTAACATTTTTACAAGTATCTCAGATAACAGGGCTCCAATTTCAAGAGTATTTGGTTTCTCCTTATCTTCCTTATATTCCATAGCAACATAGCAATAATAGTTAATACTTATTATGTTATTCCAAGGTACTAGTCAGTGTTCCACATTTTTACCTGGAGCTGTTGTTTTGCTTTGGATCTTAAGTGTCTCCTAATAGTGCGTGTGTTAAAGGGTTAGTTCTTAATGTAGCAGTGTTCAGAGGTAGAAAATTCACAAGGTGGTTGGATCAGAACTGCACCGATTTCATGAATGGATTCATCCTTTTACAAAATCATAGCTTAACAGGGTATTGGGAAGTACTAGGAACTTTGGGGAGGTGGGGCCTAGTTGGAAGAAGTGGCTAATTAGTCATCTGAACCTTGAAGGTTTTATTTTGTTCCTGGCCTCTTCTCTCTCTTGGCTTCCTGGCCTCTGTGAGGTGAACAGCTTTGCTCCATCACATAGTCCCCATGGTGTTCTGCCTCCCCACAAGCTCAGAAGCAGTGGAGCCATGGGGAGGGGCATAGACTGAAACCTCTGCAATGGTGTGCTGGAATAAATCTTTTCTCTTTTGAGTTGATTTGCTCAGGTATTTTGGTGAAGTGATGGACATAAACACAATTATTGATTTGCTTTAACCATGAAATTACTACTCATTGTTATCCTGATTTTATGACAGAGGCCTCACCAATGACATAGCAGGCATATTTATGGAATAGGACTTTTTCCAGAGATCAAATTCTAAAAAGGGCAGATAGTTCAGCTATAATCAAACTTCTTCGAGCATCTTTTCAAAGATTTCAAAGTTATTTCTTTCTAACCTCCCTGCTTTGGAGACTTGTTTCTTAGGGGTTCAGGGCCATTTGTCTCCCTTGTCCTTACTTCCTTCTCTGTCTATTGAAATCTTACACAGTGTCAAGGTTTGGTCTAAATGCCCTTAATTTGAACACCCAAATTAAGGGATGTCTCATTCTGGAATTTCACTTGTCATTTATTTGTACTATTCACACAAAATCTATTTATTGCCTTGTTTGTGGTCATTTTTGAACGTCGCTTTTCTTTCTGCTAGACTGTAGACCTCTGAGGGATGCTCAGGTGTCAATGTGTCTTGCATTTCCCTTGGTGCAAGGAGATACTTTCATGGGAGGAACTGTTAGAAAGTCTTTGACTGCAGCATGGATGCAGAATCCTTTTGGTCATGGAACAGTTCCTCTCTATTCTTAAATTTTGGAGGCACAGCTCTTTTTTAGAATCTGATAAAATTGAGAATTTCTAGCCAGAAAAGACAACTACGAAGAGGAACAAGACTTTGTATAATTCAGTGTATTTATGGATTTTCTAAAGCCAACCCAGCCTAAGGAAATTTGAATTTAGTCTATTTTACGATCAGCAGTTAGACAATGTAACAACAAGGATCCCTCAGACTGGGAGGATTCCTTTCACTTTTCCATATCAAGGTTATCAAATAATAAACAACACTGCTTCAAGAGGGATTGTGAGGTGACAATAGATAAATACATTTGGAGGTGTTTATTGGCGCAGTTATTTGGGCTCAGGATATATGACTTTGAGGCTCGATATTAGGAACTTGAAAAATTATAATGATAAAAATTATCACCTTGTACTTTAAAGCTAACCAGGTACAGTATAAAGGTCTTTAGTCATATATGTAGGATAAATTTGTATTTTAAATAAGGCTCATATGTACTCTGTAATACTTCTCTTCCAGGGTCCTTAATAAAAAGAGGCAATGAGGCCACTAGCCTTGTAAGTGACTATATCAAAATTATACACAGAAGTCCCTTTATCAGCTGTTCTTATTTGCGTTCTCTGAAGAAAGCTGTAGTGAATCTAAATGACAGATGTAGCCATCAGCCACACTATTTTGACATTGTAGGGGAATCAGAAGATGGACCAAAGTTCAAGATAAGGAAAAATACAAGGCAGAAGAATAGTGTTACTGCTTCTTCATAACTCTGTGGGTGGCTGGCTATAGAGCTTACATCTGAAGTGTGGTTTTTGAATTGTGTTCTAGCTTTCTGGCATTAGTCACACAGTTACTGCCTTGATGGTGATACAAAGTCCTCCTTCCACTGGTTCTTTCAAGTGTTCCTGAATTTGCAAGACAGCTTTATTAGAAGCTATATTTCTAATACAAAGGGTCATTAGCAAATCTCAAGCATCCTTGTGAAGACGTAATTTGTATCTTTAAGGTGATCAGAATCTGGAAAAAGAGATGTATACATCAGCATACTCTAGTAAGACTTCTAGAAGAGCAGAGGCTGAGATTCAGGGTATTATGGGAGTATTGGGATTGAGTATCCAAACCAAGCTACATGAGTTAGGAAAATTTTTTTAAAAGAGTCACCGTTATTATTGTCATCAAAATTCATTTTCTAAATATCTAATGTTTATGATCTTAGGTTGTTACTATAGAAATAGCTTTGTATAGAAGGGATTCCAGTCTTCAGAGACCTCATAAATGAATATAAACATATTGTCTTAAAATTAAATGCAAGACACACTAGAGGAGGCATATTTATAGCAGGAGCACTTTGCCTGGAGAAATGATTCTAGAAGAAATCAGTGTGTGTGTGTGCATGTGTGTGTGTATCTACTTGTATATCTCTTTATTCCTGATTAGTCTGAAAATAAAGGTTGTAAGTAATGAAAATTTTTATGATGTGATAGAGGCCATTGGAAATGGACTAATGCCACTAATTCACTGCACAAAGGTCATTGCTGCTACTTTCAGATAGGAATAACTTTTGTTCTCTGATGAGCTGATAAGCATATGAGATCATCAATGTCACCTTCCAAGTCTTTGGAGAAATCTATCCCACTGCCACTTTTTTTTTTGAACCATGACATTCTGAAAAAGTGACTGTAATTCTTTCTTCTATTAGTTCACAAAGGTTGTGCTGTCAAGCACTCTCCATGATGTATATTTTTAAGATTTGTCTTCCTCCCTGGAATTGTGAACTCTTCAGATGCTATGATAATGGAGTTGAAAGTCATCTGGGTGCTAGAAATTCTATTAATATGAATAAAAGTACTCTAATTTCCAGTTATAATGATTTTCAGTGATTGTATTTTTTTCCATACTTCTGGCAGATGAAACATTATGGTTAGAGAATGGTCTCTAGCACATTCCCCAAGGGATTAGCAAGTATCTTTAGAAACTTTTAATTAAAGATGGAAAATTTGGGGTAATCAGATGGAATATAGGTAATAAAATCACATAATTTTCATTAGACTTTAGAAAAATAACACAAGACCAGCGTTAAATCTGATTTTATTCTAGAGGAAAATACTGTTTAAGTTACGTATTTTCTTGCTAATTTTATTGCACATTCCATCACTTGTTTTTGAGTAGTAGGCCTTTTAGCAGGCCTTTCTCTTTATTTGAGAAATAATCTGTCTATCTGTCTATCTATCCATCCTATATATAATAGACAATTTGAATATATATTTATGCCCATATCTTGTGTCAAATTTTAATTAAAGGCATTAAAAGGACAATATTCTATTACTGTTTATTGACATGATTATTACAATTTCAATGGATCTTTTTAAAAGGTAAAAATGCACATGTTAAAATTATTTCTTTTGTCCTTGCTTCTTTTCTGATGATTTTAGAATTCCCATTTGTATTGCAGCTGATTAAAAATGAAAAAATTAACATGTAGAACCCTCCAACTTCTCAAATATGAAGAATATGATTGTAAAAGATTTATTTAAAATAATATATCCTTAGTATGAACATATGCTAGGTCAGTTTCCTTACTATGTTTTGAAATAGGTCTAATCCGAAGCTTTTTAGAGCAGAACATTGTGCCTTTGACAGTAATTGTGACTGATTTTCATAATGCACTGATGAAGCATGTCAAATCTTATGCAGTTAGTTAAATTCTGGGAAAGACATTAAATTTGGCAATAATTGAGGTTTTTTTCTCTTTCCAATTAAAGAAAGCTCTTCTTGTTATACTTCATCAGCAATACACACATTTCTTTCTTTAGCGTCACTTACAGATACTCTAATTTTCTGTCAAATGGCAACCAACTAATTTTATCATTTTGTCAGTTTTCATTTTCAACCCCTTTTCTGCCCTCAAAACACTGCTGCATCCTAAGATAGAATGAAATGCATGAAAGAAATGATTTTCAATTTTTTGTACTTTTTCTTGTTAGTGAAGATTTGTTTTTCTCCATGAGGACCATCTCTTGCCCAAAGCATGTTTCACAAGAGAGGCAAACAACATAAAACAGATATTGCAGCACTTTTTTGAGTTTAAAACATTTTATATTACCAGAAGAGTTTTTTATTATTAAGTAATTAACCAAAGGAAGCTGTTTTGACCTATTGAAGTCCAGTTATATCAGGAATATAATTTAAATAAGGAAAGAGGTTTAGAAGATTGGGGTTTCAAGGTTTAAGCTCTATCTAGAAATTCAAATTTATACATGTGCATATTGGTCAATCAAATACAAGTTTTAAAGATTCTCTTCTGGCCCTATCACCCCATTTGGGGGCATGTTTGGGAGTGGATAAATGTGAACACCACACAGGCAGCCACAGCAGGATGGGTAAAGTTGGTGCAATAAAGCTACATGACCGAACTCTATTACAGTAAGTAATACAATTTCAGAAATAACCTATGTGGAAAGTATTGCCTCTGCAACACAGTGTCACAAAATGGACTTTGATCGATGGTGTCACAACACAAACCCACATACCAAAACTTTTTAATTATGATGACAGTGTAAAAGTGTACATAGCATTGCCAGCAGCATTAGTAGATTTTATAATTAACAAATGGACAAAGCTCATAAATTCTCTTTGAGGCTCATGCCTTACAAGTATTTTTGATTACTGCCATCAGCTTGTATGCAAGCAGGAAGGCATGACAGGTCTTGGCTATCATCACCTCTCAGGGAGGAGGCATTGTGTGTGGGGTGATTATCTATGGATAACCACACCACCTGGAGTTGCCATATTGCTATTCTAAAAATGCATTAATGTGGGAGAAAAACGTGTCCATTTGTGCTGGAAAATAGTTAGCAGTTTAGAATACTAAATAGTGGTATTTGTGGTTTATACACACTAAACCCTGTAGAACACTCACCCATAAATTGAAATACTTTGTCATTTAAACAACTTCATAAACTTAAAGAGAAAAAATATGCCCGGTGAACATTCACAGCCTTTCTGTAAAAGCATTTGTTGACAGTGAAAGTGGCAAAATTGCTAGGTTTTAGATCAGCTAGAGAAGTGGTTTGCTTTGAAAGATGAATGATATGATTTAGAAAAAGTTGGCCAGGAATTCTTGTCTTTCAGAAACTGAATTTAGAAATTGAAGTTAAAACATATGAGCATTTTTGTTTGTTCACTTTTGTTTATTTCAAATTGCCTTATAAATGATATTAAGGACAAGAAGGACAAACACATAAAATATCAGCAAATAGGCATAACTTTTCCCTGTATTTCTTTGCATTCTTAGCCCAACGGGGTTAAAAAAAACCCCCAAAACCGAATACTGTGGATCCTTGACTTACGAACTCAATTCGTTCTCCAGGGCTGGTTGTAACTCAAGTTGGTCACTTGAAAGCTCAGGGTCCTCTATACAGCCTTCACAGTCTCTCTCCTGTACACAGGCAGATTTCAGCGTCCTTAGAGAGACATTGGCACAGGATTTCTCAATTAACTCCACATAGGAAAGGCTGTTGTAATGTTCCTTCCAGAAATCTTTAAGGGTTAAATCTGTATCTGAGACCATCTGGAAGCACAAGCATCCAGCATTTGGGTTGTAACTGAAGACTTTGTTCATAAGTTAAATCTAAAATTCCAGTCATAACCCAAGTTGTTCGTATGTCAAGCCAGTCATAATTTGAGGGTCCACTGTACAACTAAAAAATATTAATTATGGTAAGAAATTCCTACCAGAAATATATATATTCCAACCTTGGATTGTGAGTAACCTCTTCTAAAAATGTTTCGCAAGATGAGAAAAATTTTTAGTAAATTTTAACTTGATAAACGATTGATGTCTTGCAATATCAGTAATATGTGATGCTGAATGTCACATAGTCACAACTGAGCCAATGGTTCCTCTCTCTCTCTCTCTCCTCTCTCTCTCTCTCTGGAATTGTAGGTGATCTTCTCCCATGCTCAGATGATTGCTCTTAGATCAGGATGTTTGACACAAATCAGTGACTTTTCAGAACTTTGGAAGGTGCACACAAATGGCACTAGTGTATTTTTGTCACTTCAAAGCATCTATGGACAGTTGTTTGCTTCTCCATACAAGAGAAAGCTTAGGAATGCTTTGTTTCATTCTAAGTCAGGCTGCCCGTAGATGTAGACCCTTTCCTCTGCTGCCTTGTTGCCAGTTACATTAAAAACAGTATATGACAAGAGTTTATTAGTACTGTATTGTAGTCAACATCCAAGGGTGTGTATACAATGGTCTCCAGGCAGAAAAAGCTTAAAAAGAAAGGTTGTAAGGAGATGATTGGTGGCAGTTGGAAAGGAAATCATTCAGAAGTATGAATGAGGTATGGGAGTGGCCAAAACTGCAAGATTTTATAAGAAGGCTATGTAGAGTATTTGCATTATATTAAAGAAGAAAAAAGAAATTAGGGGGCATGTAGCAAAAGTAGTCATGAGAATATCAAAGCAAGAGGCATGTATTCTGGAAAATGTTGAAAAGTTGCTTCTGGTTTGGATAAATAAGAAGCAACTAGCAGGTGATATTGTGACTTAGAACTTTATCCGTGAGACGGTAAAGGCTTTGTACACTGACCTCGTAAGTAAACTTTCAAGTACATCAACAGAAAGCAAAGGAGGATTCAAGGCAAGCAGGGGATGGTTTGATAATTTTAAGAGAAGTGGAAACCATAGTGTTGTGCGGCACAGAGAGGCTATGAGCTCAGACAGTATGGCAGCTGAGGCATTCACTACTAAGTTGCAGAAGCTCATGGTGTCCAGATGTTACCTGCTAGAGCAGTTTTTCACTGTGGTGAAATGGGGCTTTTTTTTTGGAAAAGTTGCCAAAGAGAACCTGTATTACATAAGAGAATGCAATGCCTAGTCATGAGCCCATGAAAGGCCATCTCACTCTCTTGTTTTGTGTTAATTCAAGTGGGGATTTCAAAGTCAAGTCCCTGCTCATGTATCTTTCCAAGAACCCACGAGCCTTCATCAAATACAAGGTGCAGAAGAGCCAGTTAAACATTTTGTGGAGGTCCAACAGCAAGTCTTGGGTCACTTGAATCTTGTTCATTGAGTGGAGCAATGAAGTCTTTGGTTTTGAGGAGAAGAAATACCTTTTAGAAAAAAATCTGCCTCTCAAAGCTTTGCTGGTTATGGATACCACGCCTGCTCCTCCTCCAGGCTTTGAGGACAACTTACTGGAGAAATTCAAGCTCATTAAGGTCTAGTTTCTTCCTCCCAACACCACCCCTAACACTACTCCAACCCTCCAGCCCATGTATCAGCAGGGCATTGCAAACATTAAAAAACTTTACAACAAAGCACTATTTCCACAATGCTTCAAGGTGACCGAAGGAACAAAACTTACCCTTCAAGAGTTTTGGAAAAATAATTTCCACATGATAAACTGCCTCAGGATCATTGATAAAGCCTGGGATGGGGTCACCGAGAGAGCTATCAAGTCAGAAAAATGACCTGATTGCATTCTTGGACATGACTTAGAGGGCCTAGCACATGAACAATAGCCTGCAGTTGTGGATGATATTGTGTCCATGGGGAAGACTGCAGGACTGGAGGTTAATGAGGACAACATTCAATAGCTGGTGGTGCAATGTGGCCAGGATCTCACCACTAATGAACTGATAGATCTGCATCGAGAGCAACAGCAAGAAATTATGGAGGAGATCTCACCTCCAGAGAAGGAGGAGAAAAAGGTGGAGGAATCCTTCATCTCAGATGAGATTGGGGAGATGTGTAAAATGTGGGATACAGTGCAAAATTTTGTAGAAAAGCACCACTTGCATTAGGCTGTAACAGGGTGTGAGATGAATCTGTTTAACAACACGGCAATGTCACATTTCCATTACATCTACCAAAGGAAGCAGCAGCAAGTGTCGTTGGATAGGTTTCTTGTTAAAGTTGCATGAAAAGAAAAAGATGCCACTCAGCCAATAGATAGCAATGATTCCATTAGTAATAGTGAAAGACATCCTGTGCAATAACCCTCCTCTCTCTTCTCCCTCACACCAGCCATAAAGGGTTTCAAAGCTAAGTGCTGGTAAATTTGTTATTTTTCTTTATGTTTTGTATTTTTAAAATTATTTTGCATTGTATTACAGTATTGTAATCATTTTTATATAAATATTTTTGGGTTTTGGAATGAATCTGAGTTTACATTATTTTTTATGAGGAAATTTGCTTTGGTATACAAGTGCTTTGGATTACAAGCACATTGCCAGAATGAATTATGCTTGCACACTAAGGCTTTACTGTACTTTCTATAATTAAAAATTCCCTAATTAAAAGTCTCTATTGATAAATCTTTAGCTCCAAATTATGTTTTGCCAGTGAGTATACTGAATTACCTAATTATTTTAACATCTTATAGAAACATCCCTGCCTACAATCATGTATATATTTTTCTGTATTTTTTGTGTACCTGTGTACCATTTTTATTGTATAGAATTGTAAGAATTTCATATGCTAAAAATGTTACTATAGTTTGTAAATATGGTGATATAATTCTTTGTATTGGAGATAAGATTGCCTTCTTTCTTCCAAATGAAATTTAAATTTTGTTAAAGATTTAGCTATATTTTTTAAAAATTGAGAATAATATCAGTCACAGAATAAAAATGTTATTTTTCCTCTTTTGAAATCAAGTCATAAGCCATTTGCTTTGTTTCTTCAAATTTCATCTCTATTCATTTTAGTTTTAAACGTAAAGAAAGTAGTAATACTACATTTGATTTCCTTCCAAGTTACAATTTGTTAAACACACACAAATATGTAGGCTCTTTGAGACATAAGACTGTGTAGCGGATCAACTAATGGTCAACTTGGAACCCCCAGCTTAATCGAGTCAGCATGATTCTGGGCATGGAAGACCCACCTGAGGATTGTTGCCAACAGCATAAAAGAGAACTGGAGGGGAAGATGGTATGCTGTTGATTTTCCTGGAGAAGCTTCCCATGGCTGGTTTTCCTGATGCAAACTTGGCTGTACTCCTTGTTGGAGGAGCTCGAGTCCTTGCTGTTGCTGGAATGGCTGCCCTTCTCACAGCGGAGCCCTGATATTCGCTGTGAGGATAGCTTCCTGGCTCCAGTGCAGATCCCTTAGCCTGGTGGTACGAATACTTCACTCTTCCAGGGCAGGCTTTCTAGCTTTCAATACTAGCCTTTGGGCCTTCCTGGTGCATATCCTCCATATGGACTTGCATGAGACATTGCCGTGGGCTCTAGGCCTCTGGCTGGACTCATGAAGGACATTGCCTTGGGTTCTAGGGCTTCAGCTGAACTTGTGCAGGATGTTGCTGTGGGATCCAGGCCCTCGGCTGGATCCGTAGGATCTCTGGTGTGGCAATAGATCTCTTGCACTTCTCTGCGCTTGACTTTTTGGGTGAATATTATAAAATAATCCTATAAATTATGTGTTCTGTTTTAAATCTATTTGTTGCAAACCTTGACTATAACAGACTGTATACATTTTGTTCACTCTTAGTCTCTCACAATGATGGTTAAATTTTTAAGAGATTATTGCATGGCAGATGTTACTGAAAGCATATGCATATGTTATCTCATTCAGTCTTTTTGACCATTACTTTTCTGTGCCTTAGTACAGCACAACTAAAGGCTTTAGGAGCCCTCAGCACTGAAAAAGAATACAATACTTCACCTCCTACTTTTTGCTATATGAAATTCATAATTGCCACAACCTGCACAGCATAGGGTCCAAAGCCGGGGAGAGTGGTGGAAGATGAACAAAAAATTGGAAAATAAGAAAGAAGGATATATACCAAAATTATGCTTTATAGCTGGGACCAGGTGGGATCATAGCCTGATGAGCTAATGGCCGCCTGGCATCCTGTGTGCTCTTTATCTATAGTGTAGGAAGGCAGGGTAACTCATGCCACGTAGTCCATGTGACCTAGGCTGAACATGATTATCTCGTGATTGGGACATGCGCAGAAAAGGAACATGGATACATAATGTAACTGTCTCCTGGACCTGTGCCATCCAGGATCTACAATCTTAGACTGTGTCTGTTTGACTCTCTAATCTATGGAGAAGAAAAGGAGTAGGGATTAGGCAAAAGGCCATCTTCAGGCTTGGCCTGGGGCATATAATTTTTTTAAAAAGGAAAGAAAATAAAAGTGAAAGGCATAAAATTTCTATAAATTGTAAAATGGAATGTTTTTAAGAATTTATATTTTTCTGTGTCCAAATTCTGGGTAAGTTTATCAAAATTGGACTTTACTCATTTTGAATTATCTTCTTTTTTGGGTTTTTTTTTTTTTTTTTTTTTTTGGTACCGGTGATTGAACTCGGGTCCTTATTGAATTATCTTCTTAACTAATGTGTTTAATATGTGCTTACTTCACCTTCTATGAAATTAATATGTGACCCTCAGTGCCTAGAATAGTCCTAGATACATAATTCAGTGTCAGCTGAGACATTAATAGGACCATTGTGTTACTTAGGCCCTGTATTCAACTAACTGAGGAGACAAGACATATCATATACCAAGGTTCATATACAAACATAGCAGTCAGAGAACTGCTCCCAGCTCTGCTGCTTCCATAAAGTAGCTTGGTATGTACTTGATATAGCCCTCAGTTTATCTGGAAAATAATATGGCTGGAATGGATGGTGGACATGGAAGATGCATAGAATAAGGATTCTAATATTCTTTTTTCCTCTATCAACACATTTCCCCCTAATAGAAATATCTTCAGAATCATTAGGATTATTACCTTGGAAAATAGAAATTGACATTTAAGTATAAATGGATGAGAGTTTGGGTCATTTCATCAATGGTTTTATTCCACTTATGGGTGCTGAGTCTGCACCTATTGTGGGTAAGACATTTTGAGAATGCAAAGGTGAAGAAGGAAGAATCTTGTCGCTCAACACACATTTCTAGAATGTGGCAAGCCTAGGGCGCAAGGGCTGTGAGGAAGGTGGAATGAGTTAGGACTTCATACCAGAACGGATATCTGAAAAATAAACCCTTTAATTAATCACCATCACATCTGCAAATAACATTTAGTACCTACAGATGCATGTTTAGTCTGTTGTGTGCTAATCAATGTAGAAAACACAAATAATAAGATACAGATCCAGTCTTTACTAGTGCAAGGTAAATTTTCCAGGAAAGTAAAATTTATTTTTAAAAAATTGTCTCTGATTTTCTTGCTATTTGTAATTTAGACAAAGGGTTCATAACTTCATGGTTTTTTTAATACTTCACATGTATTGGGAAAACTACAAAATCATTTCTGTTTTTCTTAACCTACTAAATTCAGCTCCCTTTGGCATATTGTTCATTCAGTAACAGACTAGAATTTCATTTTAATAGAAATGTACCACATCTAATGGAACATATCTTACTATTCTCTGTCTTTTCCAGAATCATGCTCTGTTGAAAATTTTGGTATACGGCTTTTGCCCCATGAGTATTTCCTTGGATGTGTTCTATAAAATGTCACATTATACAAAAAATTTTTTTCCAGGTTTTGTGAAGATCATATGGTCCATGAGTTTCCCTGGGTCAGTTTTTCCTCACTGTATGTCTGTACTTGTGGTGAGCATCATAGACTATAAACAGCTTTACTTTTGATGAATGTTCGTACATTTCCTCAGTGGCTGATTTTTATTAGTTTGAAAAGATAACAGTATTTGCATGCACTCATGCTGATGTTTCTAAAGGGCATTGTGATGGAAGATTAGAATTTTTTTGTCTTCTTGCTTATCAATGCACGGATGCATTCAGTTGGGTGTCAAAAAAATATCTATCGACATTGATATTTACCATTCAGGTTCATTTATTCTTAATGCCAAAGTCTGCTTGTCTGGTCAGTAAAGGTTGATATCACATGAGGTTAGATATCACATAAAGTCCATGATGTTCAGAAAGCAATGCTAACCCAGAAATTATTTCAAGTTAAAGAGGCAAGAAAAACCATGATTTAAGCACAGGTGTTTAATGGCCAACTGGGGAATTAGGTTCACCTCATAACGGTAAAAAACTCTACATGAGGAATTGAAAATTAGCACACAGTGTAGGTCTTCATTATAATGAATACCAATGAGAGAACAGAACAAATATGAGAACTTAACAAAGTTAACTTGGCTACACCTGGCAAGCTATATATCACAGAAGACATTAGCACTCATTTTGGCAGCAAAAAGGAAATCACTGGGTCTAGCAAGCTTAGAAAACTGAACCCCCACAGTGGCTATTATGGATACTAAGACAAGTTCTTTCTGTAAAACATTTTTCTTCTTTCCAAATAAGATGTGTCACAATTTCACCTTTGCCACTGAGACTTGAATGTAACTTATGAATATAACTTTCTATCACTGCATATTTATGTTATAATTAACAATCTGAATATAATTCAGAAAAATATTGACATCCATTAGATTCAGGTGCAACATTAGGAAGTCTGAAAAAGTATCTAGACTTTGCTTTGAGGTCTGGTAATTTTATTTTAAGTGGGTATGTGTGCAGTACTCAAGGAAAAATTTCAGGTGTCATGTTTATTCAAAAAGATGTATGGTGATTGATGTGCTGGATACTGTCAGTAATAAATTCTGTAACATTAGTAAAATGTTTAAAATATGGGCCCATCCCCCATGCTATTCATGGTCTCATCTTCACTGTCCTCTGGCTACACAGGGCATGATCTGTACAGGTGTGGAAAATGCTATCAAAGTAGCTCCTGTACAGCTAAGATGGCCTGGCAATGGATGGAAAGTCTAGAATTCTCAATTGGAAGAGCTAAATAATGTCTATGGCAAAACTTTTATATGATGGAAATTCATATAGTTTCTTCTCTACTGGTTTTATTATTTGATACTTATGGCATCTTGGTGAGAAAGGAAAGTGGTCAGAATCTTTCAGGTCCAAGTGTCAGAAACCAATAATCAGCTTAAATTCTAATCAGCTTTAAAAATAAAAAGCAGACATTATTGGTTCACATACTAAGTAACCCAAGGACAGGTCTGGGTGCAACACTGTGCAACAAGAAAGTTCTTTTTTTTCCTTTGTTTTTTTGAGACAGGGTCTTGCTATGTAGTTTAGACTAGCCTTGAACTAATTCTTGTAGCCCAGGCTGGCATCAAACTCACAGCAATCCCTCTGCCTTAACCTCCTGATGGTTGAGATTACAGGTGTGCACCACTACACCCTGAAACAAGGAAGTTCTTGAATGCTCTTTATCTCTGTTCTTTTCTGCTCCCCTCTCTTCTCATTCTGTAGCTGTCTCTTGATGATCTCATCTACACCAATAAATTCAACTGCTTCCCACATGCTTATGACTCCCAAGTCTACCTCTGAGATTCTTTCAGTGTTCTTGAAACATAGATTAGTACAACAGATACCTTGCTAGAAATCATTACTGAATGTCTCAGAGGTTTCTCAATAATGCAAAGCATTTGTTGTCTAGATTGTCACTAACTTTATTCCAAGAACTGGGTGGAATGGAGCAAGCTAGGGTTTGAGGGAAGGGTTGTGTGTGTCTGTTATAGAGACCTACAGGTATATATTTGGTTCTGTGCTTGATATGGCAAACATCAGTTTAATCACTTATAAATGCATGCAAAAAGGAATGTTTGTTGTAAGGGTTAAATGAGGCTAATATACAAAGGTTTCATTTGATTGCTGGTCACAGTATAGGATAAGCATGAAATTTCCATTGGCATGTTGGCTATGACCATCAGCAATCAGTGGGATGTCTCATTGCTTCTGAAATAGGCACCCATTGAACAGAAGCCAGTTCCAACTGTTCAGCTGTGTTTATTATTATTCTACTGTCAAATAACTAACAAATAACTTTGACAGAGACTTCTAGGGCATAATCTTTTTATCCTGTATTTCATTTCAATACTTTATAGTCAACTTGTGGTGAAAGCCTGCTATTTTTCTTAAGTTTGTCCCTAACTAAATATCTCCCCTTCTCTTCATACAGTCAATAACTTAAGTCATTCCTCATTTATTTTTCAGCTGTTACAATGCAGTTATTGTCTGTTTTGTGTCAGTTGTGCATCTCAATTTAGACACAGCCGCCAAGGAAAGCTTTTAGGTTGCAAAAATTAGAAGATTTCAACTTCTCATGATGGCAATAAGATCTTTAAAAAATTTTATCTAACCCTTGACTATTCTTTGGACTTCAATATTTTCAACTCCACCGGACAGACTGTTCTTTATGTTGATTTCTCTCCAACCCACAATCATCTCAAATCTCTCCCTGTGCTGCATTCTCTCCTTCACAGATGTCCATTGCTTAATTACCATTCCATCTTTGCCCAGAAACACCTCCACAAAGGACATTTCACTGTTCTATTGGTTGCCTTTCCTATGCCACTTGTTCAACAATTTACTTAATATTAGCTAAGAATTTTTTTACGCATTTGAAATATAGCTGTGAATAAGGAAACCAATGCCTCTTTCTTATGAAGCTGCCATTACACTGTTGGTAGTGGTTGGGGTTGTGTGGTATAAATGATTATGTTTTAGAAAAGCCATGGTCTCCAGGGGGAAGTAAGTAAACTCCAGTGGTCATGAAAATTAATAATCTGGGTCCCAGAACAGAAGTATTAGAAGTTTTATTTACATCTTTATCTTATGCCTTTTAAATTTCCATGTTATATATATATTTTATAACACTTTTCATATTGTTAAAAACTTTCAAAAATAATTTAAAATTTATACAATACATTACTGATTCCTAATGTGTATTCTGATGAATTAAGTTTCAGCTAACATAGGTTAGGCAATGTTAAACAAGTTTTTGTTGTTGTAGCATTTTTTTTAATAGCCTTACTTTCTAAGAGATGGAACTTATCTGTTTACCTTAACCATGGACTGTTAGGTTTTAAAGTGCACTTCAGGATATTTGGGCTCTATCCATGGTCTTCTGTCTATGAACTGTATTTGTGTCCAAATTTCATTTAACTACTTCCTTGTTGGTCTAAATTTTTTTTCACTTTAGTATCCACCTTTTACTCTGGGAACTATACTTCCTAGAATCCATTACCATCAGGGATAGAGGCATCATTCTGCCAACAAGAAAGACAAGTGAGAGACTTGAAAGGTGAGAGAAAAACAAAAGCCATCATTCCTAAATAGTAACTGACAGCAGATGGAAATCCATGTTAAAAACATTAATTACTGCTAATTATAAGTCCTTAATGAAATGACAAAATTCATAAAAAATTAGATTATAAAAACACTCATACTCTTTAAATAAAATTATATAAAATTATATAAAAAATTATATAAAAAATGGTCTCCAAAAGAGGTATAAATTTATATTCGCAGTGGTAGTAAATGAAAAAAAGCATATTCAGTCGATCATATTCAATAGTTTTTTAAAAAAACATTTGTACTTCTACTTTGTAAAGAAATAAAATATTTTTGTTTTATAGCTTTACTATTCTTTGACATTGAATGATTTTCAATTTTGATTAATATAGTGGTAAGTCATATCTTTGATCAAAATTTAAAAACTAAGTAATTGTAGTTTATTTTATTTATTTATTTTTTATTGTTGTTAAATTCTTTTGTTGGTACATTGTAGGTATACAACACAATTATATTTCTCATTGGGAATTATACCTTTACATAATGCATCTTGGTTCTTATTTTTTCCCCATTCCTAGCCCTCCATTCACCCCCTCCACCCTTCCCTATTTACAAAGACTTTATT
>NW_004624810.1:457607-528723 GCF_000247695.1 Heterocephalus glaber
AGGTCAAAGAGGTATAGTAGTAATCAGGAACATATATATATATATACATATATATATATGTATATATATATATGTATATATATATATCAATAAAGGCTTGTTTTACAGACTCCAGTAATTGCTTAAAACACAAAAGAGAGTAAATAAAGGTCAAAGAGGTATAGTAGTAATCAAGAACATATATATATATATACACATATAATTATAAAAGGGGCTTTACTAGATTGGTTTACAGGATCAGAAGCTGGATAGTCCACAGTGGCTTCACATGTATGCCGAAGAGCCAGAGGATCCAGTAGCTGCTCAGTCTAAGATGCTAGAAGCCTCAGACCGAGGATACAGTGTCAGTCCACAGCTGAATGCCCGGAAGCTTCCTGCAGAGTTACTGGCATGTGTCCACATTGAAAGGCTGAAGCAGCTAGAGTCTGATGTCCATAGATGATGACAGCAGCAAAAGACACACCAGCTAAACCAGAATGGAATCTGCAAGTATGGCTGGTTACTTCTTCCTTCCTCTTTTCAATTGATCTGGGTTATAAACCTATTGGATAGTGCCACCCAGAACCAGGGTGTGATTTTCCACTCAATTTTCTGGCCTACGTTCCAATCATCTCTAAGAACACCCTCACACACCCATAAGTGTGCTTCATTCATCTCCTACATGTCTATAAATCTTGACAATCAAGATCAACCATCACAATATTTAAAATAACTTTTTACTGAAGCAAACTATCAGTGTATTCATAGTATTGGAAACTTTGATTGGAAATGTTCCTACAATTACAACAGAAACTATTTCCAATATACTTAAAATTTTTGTACTTTTAAGTGAAAAATCAACTTGGATGCTTATAATCTCCACTTAAACATGTGCCTTTGAAGACTAACATGAGTTTATAGCCTTCAACTTGAATTCAAATCCTTTTCAGAGACATAATTGATAGGATATTTATTTTCTCTTCTATGTTTTGAAGATTTAGTTAACTTTTTACAACACTGCTATGTATACATGTCTTTTCATTCAGTTCAATTCAGAGAGAACATACTTTTCTTTTTGTATGTTTGTGTATATGCTATAGCTCATAATGACCATATTGAGACTTGAAAATATTCATCATCCTTTGTTTTTACTTATTGCCATGAAATACAAAGCTGTGCTGGCATTAGCACTGAATTTAAACTCTGTCAGGGAAATGCAAAGTACTGGGCCTTCTGAAAATTAATTTGATGAAATGAAAGAGAAGACTTGGTTTTCTGAATTACTTTGCCTTTTTCATAGTTGAGGTCTACATACATTTTTCTTCATTGATTGTTTGTGGAGGATTGGTAGCAATAGTATGTGTCAAGAGCCATTCTACATAAATTTTGGAGAAAAATCATTTCATAATTAAAGTATGACAATAGCTGTCTCAGGCCCAATGTCACCTTGCCTGGGCTGGCTGTGGTATGTGGAAACATAACTCCGTTTTGGCTAGAGTCATAAGTTGAGGCGTCAATAGTCCCATGATACTGTGATGCTCAAAGGCAAGTGTACATCAGCTGAAGACATTCTGATTCTTTGGGGACCATGTAGTAATAAAAAGAGAGAGAAAGGTTTCATCTGGGGGAAGGACAATTTCTTTATTAGCCTGCTGTCTTGTCTTATCTACTATTGTAAGAATGCTCTCCTTACTGCCTTCATCAACATAAGAACCTCATGACCTAAGATCTTCATCAGCATAATATTCACATTGACATAGGATCACTGCCACCCCATAAGTTACGTGATATACTCCTTCCAATTATTATGTGTACCCAATAAACAGTGGCTAGCTTGGAGAGTCTTTGTCTCTGCCTACTCCAAGGCACTGACCTCCCAGCCCCTCATATACTTTGAAATTATGCAAGTCTCCATTGTCTTTTTTTCTTTAGCCCTTGCTATCCCCCTTTCTAGGCAGTTGGAAGATTGATTGCCCTCCGATAACCATGTGGTTGGCATGACTTGCATTGCCAATGTCTCTAAAACTAAAGGATATATGATTTATTATTGTTTATTTTTTCTTTGAAAAAAAGATTTTACATTTTTTTCTTGGAAAAAAATGCCAGTACTAAACTTTCTTAGAACTAGATATGAGATGAAGATTCAACATGGTTGAATAGAGGAGGAGCCAGGTTGGATGTATTCTAAGAAAATGAACTAAAAACAGGTAATTGGAAGAAAGGGAGGGGGGACATACAACCTGATGCCAAAGTTAATTGGAAATAAGAGACTTGCAGATCAAGCAAAACATAGACATATGAGTGTATGAAAAGGTGAAGCAGTCCACAAGGCTGCCTGTGGGACCTTTGCCTGCATGCAGTGCAGGAACCTCCATCCTAGGAAATTCCCAAAAGGTGGATGGAATCAAAATAGTGTGGCAGAATCAAATGACCCTCTTACCTGTTTTGGCCTCCTCCAAACAGAGGGCATTGCAGCATGCCAACGTATTTTATGGGCATTCACAGAGGCGAGTGACCAGGAAGGTGCTCCCTCCCGATGGTCTTCCTGTTTGTGTTCAGACAATGAGAAGATAAAAAGCAACCTCTGAGTTGGGAACTATCAAGGACACATCAAGTGTGAGTAAGCCCAGAGTCCTCTCCGGAAAAATACACCAGTGGAGCAAAGTTAAACTGTGCATCGTAGAGGCTAAGCAGAACCTCTACAGACAATGAGGAGAGGGACCATGGGATCAGTGAGGGTAGTGAGTCTGAAAGCAGCACTCTCACCCCACCCTGCTCCTGGAGGCACAAGAGAGGAGAGAGATGTGCCAGCAGAGTGGAACAGAGGAGGCTGTTCAAGGGCTAGGAGGGCCTAACTGAATGTCAGACTAGGTCCAGCCTTGGGCTGTCTTAGTGTAAGGGTTGAAAGCCCACAGCAACTAGGTGAGCAATGGCCACAGAGACATACAGGGTAAGGAAACTATGAGGGCAGGCCACCAAAGGACACCTAGAAAGTTGCTGGCTGGAGACTTGGGTCCCAGCCCCCATAACCAGAGGCCAAGATCAGAATGCAAATCTGTGGAACTGAAAGAGTAGAGTTGCTGCCCACTGATCCTACTGCAGGCTGGGTGGGGTCACCCTACACAGATCTGGGGTCTAACTTAGACACTACCACAAAACTGCAGATACCAGAAGACAGCTGCAGGCCTGTGGTCAGGGAAATTTCATCTCTTTTTCTCCTATATTGCTTTTTAAAAAAAAATTTACTCTTTTAATTCATACAAAATGCCTTCCTTCAATGCCTGACAATGCAAGGACTCTTAGGTTTTCTGAACTAGAAAAGCTAGGTCTTACTTAGAGGCAGTGCATAGTAGTTACTTTTACTGTTTGTTGATGAGAACCTATGCTAAGGCTTGAGGAAGAATTTTCAGGGTTTGTAACAGTTATGGCCCTAGGAGAGTTGAGTCAAGTCTTGGAACCATGCTATCTCTATTCCTCTCCTCCCCAGAGCGAAAGCAATACTGGGAACATTAGTTCTACCAGTTCATACTCTCATCCACAAAATATAAAATGCTATTCTTATGGAGTCTTGCTAACTTAGTTAATTATTACATTTCTGGAATTTTTCCAACCTTATAGTTTGTGTAAAAAGACCTTTTCTGAAATTTGGCATCTATTTTTTCCTACCTATTAAGAACCATACGAATTTTATCACCCGTGAATGCTCATTCACATCTTTGTGAATTTTTTAATTGGACAAATGATCTTTCTTTTACTCTTAGGTATTTGTGGGTGTTTTTATGCGGGTGGGGAGTTAAACACTTTGTATTTTAAGTTGCAAATATTTTTGCCTAGTTGTCATTTGTTTTTCACTTGGTTTATTTTTTTCCCCAGAAAAAGGTGGGGTTTTTTTTGTATATCCTTTTATTGGTACATTTTAGGTGTATGTTTCTTTTTTTGATCATTTAGATTTTTATCTCTGTTACTTGTTTTTGTTTTAGTTCTTGTTTTTTTTCCCCTCTTTTCTTGACTGTCTTTTGGTTTTTTGGATTTTCTCATGTGAGTGATCATTGTCCTTAATTTTTCTGGTTCATTTTAATTTTCTTTTGCCTTCTCCTTCATTATTTCTCTCTTGTTTTCTTCTCCAGTGTTCCAAAGCTTGGGTGACTTCCTTTGTCCTTCAGCATTGCTTCTAATATCTTTCTCTTCATTTCTTCATTTATGTCTCCATTTTTCGCCTTAGGAAACTCCCCCCCCCTTCCCCCGGGTAAAATCACTCTACTAAGAGGAATACAAATTTCTAGTTTGTGTTGGATTTTCTTATATAGCTATAGATTTTGCTCCCGTGGTTAATGTTACCAAATTAATAGTTACCACGTTTTGTCAGTTTTTAGGCTGTGCTTAATGCTATTGTTATTGCTCATTGTGTTATTTTAGTCAGAGTGTCATACTTGTTATGATCAGTTGTACTTCCTTCTATGACAACACTGTGATCGACTGGGGTCATAATTATTACTACAGTCCAATACCAAAGGACTGGGTGCTAGGCCAAATAGACAGCAACTTCTCATCCCTAACAAAGTCAGAAGATAGGATCTTAGGACACATTCAAAGGCCAAGAGCCAGATATACCTAGAAGACATATCTGAAGCAGATACCCTCTTTTATTTTTTTGGTACCGGGAATCGAACTCGGTTCCTTGCGCTTGCACAGTAGGAAGCAAAACCACTGAGCTAAATCCCCGGCCCTCTGCAGATACCTTCTTTTATAAATAGTACTGGAAAAACTGGCTGTGTACATGCTGAAGATTAAACCTAGACCCATATCTGTAAGCATGCACTAAATTAAAATCAAAGTGGATCAAAGACCTAAATATTAAAACAGAAACCCTAAGTTTATTGGAAGATAGAATAAATAGAACGCTTGAAGACATAGATGTAGGCAAAAACTTTATGAAAAATAAACCCCACAAATGCACAGGAAATAGTACAAAGAGTCAATAAATGGGATCTCATCTTATTTAAGAGCTTTTGCATAGAAAAAGAAACCACCAATAGAGTGAAGAGACAACTCACAGAGTGAGAAAAACTTTTTGCCAGCTGTTCCTGAAACAAAGGGCTAACATGTATAATTTATAAAGAACTAAAAAAAAAAAAAATCAGACCTCCCACATTTAAAGACCCAACCCTAAAATGAATAGACACTTCTCAGGTGAAGAAGTACAAATGGCAAATAAATATATGAAAAATGTTCTACATCAATGGTCACTGAAGAGATGTAAATTAAAACAACACTGAGATTTATCTCACCCCAGAAAGAATGGCTATTATCAAGAAATCAAGCAATAACTAATATTAGAAGGGCTGAGGGGAAAAAGAAACCTTTCTTCACTATTGGTGGGAGTGTAGACTAGTGCAACCACTGTGGAAATCACAATGTTGATTCCTAAAAAAAACTAGGATTAGAGATTCCATTTGACTCAGCTATTCCTCTTTTGGTATCTTCCCAAAAGAATTAAAAGCATCATGCCACCATAATATATGCACGTCCATGTTTATAGTAGCACAATTTGTAATAGCTAAATCTTGGAAACAGCCCAAATGCCCATCAGTGGAGGAATGGATAAAGAAGATGTGGTATTTTTAAACAATGGAGTATTACTTTGCTATAAAGAAGGATAAACTTCAGGCATTTATAGGTAAATGGATACACTTTGAAACTGTGTTGTAAGTAAAATAAATTTGACACACATGTTTAAATATCACATTATTTTTCTGTTGTGAGAAGCCAAAAGTGTAAATAAGGACCAAAATATCTAATAGATATTGAGAAATGGGAAGAAAATATTCAAATGGGAGGGGGAACAAGGGAGGGAGGAGGAGAAAAAGAAGGAAGGGTAAAGAAAAAAAGAACAGAAGGGAAAAATAAAAATAAAGTTTTTATAAATAGGGAGGGGAAGAGGGGTGGAATGGAGGGGAGGGGAATGGGAAAAAAAGAAGAATCAAAATATGTCATGTACAGGTATAAATTCCCCATGACAAATGTTATCATTGTGTATATTTAAAATGTACCAATAAAATGAAATGTTAAAAAAAACTAGATGTGATCCCTAATTGTGATATGTCAACTTGACTTGAATAAGACCTGCCTGGCAGATTAGTAATGTTCTGGGTGTGCCGGTGGATGACTGAGAAAGGAAGACCAGCCCAAGTGTATGTGGTACTAACCAATAGGCTAAGAGCTTGCACAGAATAAAAAGAGAAAGAAGGAAATCTTCCCCTTTATCTTTGGAGAAGTTTGGACTTTCAGCATTGCCTTTGGATTTTGGTCTCCTGTTCCTTCAGGAGTCCAGCACAGACTCTTCAGCCTTCCAACTTAGACCCTTTGGCTTTTCAACACAGACTTACACTGGTTACTTTGCAGTGAGCTTCTACACTTCAGTCTTTAAACTGCTATTGGATTCTCTGGCTCTCCAGCCCATAGATGGCTATTTTGGATTTTTCCAGCTCTGATTCTGCAGACAGCCATCGGAACTTTTGTGATCCTGTAAGCCTACTTAATAAATCCCTTATATAATTGTATACACATTTTATATTGATTCTGTTTATATAGTAAATTGTAACTAACACAGTAGACAAATAGAGAATTTATTTTGAGAATTTAAATATAGATAATAATTATCCAGATCCAAGAAAAATTCATATGGCATTTATGGTAAAACGTTAAATTAAGTATGCTTGCCTAAGTGACATGATGGTGATAAGGACCAGAATGCTTTGATGATCTATAATAAAAATTTAAAAGTAATAGTAATAATATTAACAGTTAATTTATTATTATATGGTGGGTCTTGTGCTAGTCACTAAACATGTATTTTCTCATACATAATTCTCAGGTAAGCTCTGTAATTTAGATACTATCATTACTGCTTTTGAGTCCCAGAGAGTGCCTTGATCAAAGAAAAGTTTTTATTTGTAGAGTAACCTTATACTTAACAGAAATCTATTTAATATCAGAAGATGAATGGATCTGGGATTAATTAAATGATAAAATGACATCAATAAATATAACTGCTAATGTTTATTTTGTGCTTAATCTATGACTTTAACTTACTTGATATATATTATCTTACTTACAGTCACAGGGCATCTCTGAGATAGGGATATAAATATTCTCATTTTACAGGCAAGAAAATTAGGCACTGACAGATTATATATCTTTCCTAATGGTCAAGATCTTAGGGAATGTCCTGCAAAATATCATCATTTTCCTTTTCCAAATTCCAAAGCAGTTGGGAAAGATACCAAAACAGTCAACAATTAGAAAATGAAACTATCAAAAAGACGTATTTCTGTGGGCAATTGAATCTCTAAGAACAATGCTGAAGAATAGCTCTGCTAGCTTTGCATGCCTAAGCTGGGGTGGTGTTCCTGTAAGCATTTGGGGAGGCTGAGTGGAGGAGGTGGCTCTCTCTGGTCATCATGGTTGATGGACCTGTTTCTAAGAAGGAAAATGAGCAGACATTGGACCTTGAATTCTTACTTTTCTCTTCTAAATTCACCAAGCCAGACATGTTATATGCTCTCAGGGTTAGTGACACAATGGAGAGAGACCTGGAGGACAAAGCTGATGAAATCCCTCCCTGTGGAAGAAAACAGCTAGAATGCAGAAGTCTCTCCACCCAACCTGCCTGGTGGTGAAGTAGATCTACTCTCAGATATACACTGACGTTCTCTCCTGTGTGTGAATAAGACAGTGAATACAGAGCATTTGGTACATTGTCTATCTTTTAAGCACATAATAAATTGTAGCTGCTAATATTATTATTAGCATGGAGATTTGGCCTTGTCTTGGAGTCCAGATTTTCTGATTTCTGAAATCACACGTTTAACTTTGTATTGCTGCCCCAGGCATGTTCGTGGGAGGGGAGCATGTTTGGCTCATGATCTTTCAACAGGGTAAAAGCTTACACTCACCTACCTAAGACAAAACAAAGGAGAGGTGGAAATACATAGCATGTATCGATATCTCCCAGCGGCCCAGCAGGGAGCCTTTGGACATCACTCAGTGGGAAGAAGCCCATCCTGCAGGGCCCAGCAGCAGTTTTGGAAACTCAGGCTTTGTTCTTTCCAAATCAGGCTAAACTAGGTCTTGAGTGAAACAAAAGTAATGGTTTTTTAGCAAACTACTGCTTTGTCCATGAACACCTTGTCAACTTCAAAGACTCATTTCTGTGGGAACTAAACAGCTTGAACAGAATGCTGCCAATTTATAGAAAGTTTGAAGATTCTTTGATGGAAGCAAGTACTTTTTCATTAATTCAAAAGGTTATTTTATGAGGAGCTGACAGATTTTTTTAATAAGAAGATAAAGTGAAAGGTACCTTGAGAAAAGTTCATTTTTTCTTTTGAATTTCCAGGGAAGTGGAATCTAACTGAGCCTTTAAAAAACTGTGTGTGTGTGTGTGTGTGTGTGTGTGTGTTTGTGTAGGAGAGAGATGGAGTGTGTGTGTACTCCCTGGCAACTTCACGTGGCTGTTTTGTGACTACTGATTTATAGGGAGCTTACTGTGGGCGAGGCATTGTGTTACTTTCCGGAGTAGCTCTACTTAAGACTGCCCATCCCGCTTAATTATCCATCTCTAGTGTCTCACATACTACCATATACATAGTTGGCATTCAGTAAATATTTGTTTCATGTTGGGTAAATTAAATACAAACACCATTAGTTAATATGAAAGTATTAAAGTAGTGATGAGGAAAGATTTTGATATTTTATAGTTTTACATCCTTGCTCTTAGTTAAACAATGAATGTTTATTATGGCCCTAATGTATGACAGGAGGTGTACAAAATTCTGAGCACTTAGTTAAACATTCTCACTGTTCCTAGACTTAATGGACTTAACTTGTTGCCCAGCACATGCCAATATCAACTGGTGAATCTGGAGATTAATTAAAATCTCCTAATTTATTTGAAGCTTTATCTTTAAACATATTTGTCAGAATGACACCTTAGTGCTTGGAGTGAACATAAATGCTGATTTTTGATGTCTCTGAGTTGAAGACATGGTAGAGATAACATCCAAATATTATTTCATTCTTCTTGGAGTTAAAAAAGTGGCATTCTTTTGTTTACTTTGATATTCTACTAAGTTAAGTAACCAGATATTGGCTTTACTTTTGTGGAAAAAAAATGAATCTTAGGAGGAGGAAGAGGGTGAGAAGGAGGAAAAGGAGGAAGGAAAAGGAACTATTCTTTATTATTTCTTGAATATTTACCTGGGTGCCAAGTATTATGTTGGCAACTTAACATGTTATCGGCAGTCCTTAAAACATCTGTAAGGTAGAGATTATTATTCTAGTTTTACATAAGGAAAACCAATCTTAGAAAGGCTTTAGTGATGTTACATAATTAGTAAGTGGTAGGCACAAAGAACTCATACCACAGTCTGGCTTCAAAAGCTTTGCCTTTCAGGAGGCAGAGCTGCCTTACATCATGGTTGATAATCATATGATCAAAAATTTTGCATAGTCTAAAGCCCCTTTGGTTTATTCACTTTTGGACATCCCAGCACTATTGATTCAAATTCTAATTTTATTATTTAGAAATACACCTAGACAAAAGAATCAAGAAAAAGATTATATCAAAGGACTCAATTGTCACTAAATTCTAAATAGCTAAAAGTGTAGAAATTAAATTATTATTTTAAAATGCAATAGCATATATGTAGGACATCAGAAAACATACATAGTTCAAGTAAGAATACCTTCCCTTATATTTTGGTTCAGCTTATTCAACTCACATATTTTTAAATAATTTATCTCCAACTTCTAAAAATACAGCCTTTATTCTTTCATCTTAATCCTGCTTTTCATTCATAGGAAAGTGATATTTTTATGGGCCAGTGAAGCTTATATACCATTGAATGACATTTAGATACTATAGTTATTTCCATGCGAACAGAATTAATCTCGTCAAGGGGGAGACTTAGAGTTCTTCCCTCTATTCCCAGCCCACCATCAAATATCTTGTTATATTTGCTACCAAAAGAGCAAAATCTTCAATAGAATTTTAAAATTTAAATATGGAAAATTTTTGGTTAAGACTCAATACAGCATTTTGTTTGCTGAACCACCTATGTATCATCTTTTATGACAGACAATTTTTAAATGTTTTATGTTTTAGTTAGGCTAACTTATTAGGAATAGAGGCTATTTGTCTAATAGCATTATGAAAGTATTGAATACCATGGGTATGAGAAAGTGATTACAGGTTTTTTTTGCAGTTATAAAAAAGTGAAAAATACATATTTATGAACAAGGAATTAGAGCATTTACATTGAATTAAATTAATTTTTAGGAATAAGTAACAGGTTGATTCTGTTTAAACATTAACTTGGTCTTTTTATGGTTTAGTTTTACATTCAGTTCTTGCTTGAAACTCTTTCTTTTTTTTTTTTATCAGCAGATCTCTCTGCCTTTCTAGAGGCAGTGACAGTCAGGGTGGTTAAAAGTGCAATTTTTCTTCCTTTATCTGCTATTCTCCTTTCTTCCTTCCTCTCCTTCTTGAAGCCTTATTCTTTGCAACAATGCATCCATTACTAATGGTGAAACAGGCCAAATATAAACAATGCTGGGAATGTTTTAGGATATTTTTTCAGTCTTTTTTCCTGTCTTTTTAGTTTGTCCCTTGGCAAGGTTCATGACAGATAGTAAATTGCTGTGAGAAAAACGTTAGTTTGTGGTTGGTGATAGGGAGTGGATTTGACCCCCACGGACTCATTTCAAATTTCCATAGAGAAGAGAGGCCACCATTCCAACTGGAATTAAATTGGCATTGAGCTCGGGAGTCCTCTGCCATAGAGCCCCTGGGATCTCTTTGTCTGCCTATTTACCTTTTGGTATCAGTTTTATAACTGTGATCACAAAGCTCTGTTGGAAAATTTAATATAACTGAGGTGGTAAGATTAAAAAAAAGGAAAGGAGAAAGAGAAAAAGAGACTCAGTTTTGGTGGTAAAAACCCCACAGGAAACTCAAATTCAGCATGAATCACATATCCTTGTTAGTATTCAACACTTAGATAAATTACAGCACCAGGATGTTTGAGAAAAGAGTGGAAGGAGATGCTGGAAACAGTCCTAATCATTCAGACAGGAGACACAAACAGCAGAGTGGGAGAGTGACACTCCGCGTTGGGAACGGGTGAGGCTAATATCTGTTCCTGGCAGTTGAATACATGAGATTGGACAAATTATAGGCTTTCACTGAGAGAATTTTGGTGAAAGATTAAAGTTTTAATATGAATTCCTTCTGGTGACAATTATCAGTTTGAAGGAACTGTATTATACTTTGCAGGAAGAGGGCACAGAGCTCAGGTCACTGAATCCTCAGTCTTTTCATTGTGCTTAAACCATCCTGGGCAGCAAAATGCATGCCTGATTTAAACCACAAAACCGAAGGCAGACAGGCGTTTGTAGAGAAAGGAAGTAGAGGTGGAACAAGCTCTTAAGACTTTAATCTTGCATGGGTATCAGGGGAAAAAATAGCCTAAAGAAATGAATATTAACAGCACAGCTTACTTATATCATTGTCCTTTAAAACATAATTAGTTTATTTTTGTTATTCTCAAAGCAGGAGAATTTTTACAGGGCCAGCTCTCCATCCCTCAGCCCTGTTTCCAGCTTTAGTGATTAAGCATATGTAGAATTCTTTACTGTTTTAAAATTTAATTTCTTTGTTGTGATTATTCTATGGCTTCAAAGTCAAAGGTTACTTTGAAGCATTTTATATTTTACTTTCTAACGTTTTAATAGGGTATTTTTATCTTACAAGAATAATGAAGTGAAAGGTGTTATTTTTACATGGAAAAAGGAGAGGGTAGAAAATGAAGGGAACCCATAGCTGGTTTTTCATATGACTAGATATATAAAATGTAGTCGTGCGTGTGAGTGTGTGTGTGTGTGTGTGTGATATTATGAAAATGCTATTAAATATATTTTGAGAAATTGTTCATATTTTTTCCTTTGTGCTTTTTGTGTTTAGTTGATTTCTTTTCTGTTATTGTTTTGTTTTTCTTTGTTTTAGTTGGTTTCTTACAAATCCTTCAGGGTTTGTTCCCGTTTTTCTGTACAGGTATAGTTGTGAGGATATGTTTAGAGTGGTTTTTTTAATTGTTTAAATTTAACATATTGAATCTAAGATGGCCAAGGAGCATTTGGTTCTAGTCCTTGTTAATGAAGTGCAAGCTGTACGTTTTATCTTGTACTGAGATGTCCCTTAAAGCTTCATGTGATCACAGGTGGGAAGTTTCAAATGTGGCTGGGTTGGGGTGTGTGAGACTAGGAATAAGGATATGATACTACGATTGAGTACCCAACCCTGAGTGTGGTTGGCACCAACCAAAAAGCAAATAGCCTGGATGAAAAATAAAGGGACATAGAGAAGCTGCTTTGCTACTTAGTGGCTTTGCTGCCTTCTGCCTGCCCTGCTTTGCCATGGACTGTTTCTCTTCTGTGACACCCCTCTGCCATGCTGCCCTGCCTTGGAGCCAGTTGACAATGGACTGAAACCTCTACAAACTGAGCCAAATAAACCTTTCCTCCTTTAACTTTGGGTGTCGGATATTTTGTCTCAGCAACCAGAGAAAAGTAACTAAGACACTGTATTTTCCCCTGGGCTTTAGACATTGTATTTAGGTGGTACATGAAACAATTGGAGTCAACTTGCATTAGTAAAACTCTGCTTCTCAATAGAGAGACACTGCCTGAAAGTTGTCTTTCATGACTAACCTCAGGAATTGGTGCTGAGGGGTAATGTGATGTTAGTCAGTTTTATGACTTTCCTTATTACTTCCTCACAAGTGAAATATTGGAAACACGAAACAAATCTGTTTTGATATAGATATAACACAGTACAGTACCACATATGGGTGAGAGGACGTCTTTGCAACTTTGGGCAGAACCCAGCACAATGTTACACATTTGACCACTTTGGAAAACAGTGCAGTGGTATATTCATGGTTCACTCCCCTCAGAAGTGATGCAATCTCCTATGTGTGAGACCAGGGCAGGGCACCAACCAGTTTCCAGGCCTAGCAGAACGAGAACTGGAAGTACTACCATCTGTGGGAGAGGGGTTTGGTGCCTTTGCAATTTTCACCACTCTTGACCCTGGAGTCAGAGCCATCATGTCCTCAGAGGTTATGTGATAAGTAGCAATTGAGACAATCTTGGGGCAAAAGACCACACTGCAGATTCAGCCCAGTTGTTGGCTGAGAGCCCTATGATGGGGCTTTGATGCTATGCAGTATCTCCTGAGTCAGGGATGTCATGCAAAAGTCTGAGCCACGTGGACCACAGAAGATGTCACTAAAGAGAGTGGGAGGGGTGGGACGAAAAGTCAAACTCCTTGTGCTCTTCAGAAAGACTCATTTCTAAACACTTGAGACATTTCCTGGGGACTGTTCTAGAAAATAATTGGGGGTGGGGTTAGGTAGGCATGGGGTGTGGCAGTGGTTAGGGTGCTGCATGTCAGGGCAGTAGTGAGTCTTAGAGCTAAATAATTCTGAATCTGTACTTGTGTGTATCTGTGACTATCCCTGCCCACCTCATTCTCACTGCTCTTGCCTCTGCTCTTCATAAGGCTGGAGAGACCAGATGAGAAGCGTCCTGTGCAACACTGTCACTTGGCATGGCTCCTAATTTAGGTGGAAACAGATTCAAAATTCCTTCCAGTTGAGCTATATTACCAGGAAGAATCACGAGAAAAACAGCTGATTTGAAGTTTTCAATTTCTTAGATAGGACCCCATTTTCTGCTTTTGATATTACACTCTAATCTAATATTTTTCCTCAAAGCCAGTCAGAGAGTTTTTGGAAATATTTTAAAACACGTTGTTCTTCGGCTTTAGTCAAATTTAGTCACAAGAGGGCAAGAAAATCAATCTTGTTCAATTTTTTTTTTATCCAAAAATAGCCTACTACTCAATATTAGGTATCCAGACACCTTTATCTGTAAGTAGTATTTATTAATTTGATTAATATAAAGCATAAGGGCAGCTTTTTACTCTAGTTTTTCTAAACCTAAGAATATTAGTAAGATATTCTACTTTCATTAAAAGAAGTTCTGTAAGATAAATTTAATACCTCGTCAGATAGAACATTATAATTTTGCCATAAAGACAGGGTAGGAATGGACCAATTACCCTCTATTTTCTGGGAACTGTTTCTCATGGCAGGGGAAGAACACATATTAGATAGACAGTTGGATTGTTTGCTTTTTGGCTCAAGAACAAGCGCTAATGTCTCACAGGAGGCTAAGCAATATTCACAAGCCGTCCATGGGATGATTTATTTTTATGACTTACTGACATATGTTATGGGCAGTGAGATGGGATGTCTTCTTTTTTCCCTGTGGCTTGTTAAGTATTTAAATGAGCAGACAGAACCATACATCTCCTTCTTCCAGGAGTCCTGTGGGTCATGCTTTTTCATCTTTTGGCTTATTGAAATAGACAAGAATGGAAATGTTTGCAAATGGGGCGTTCTTCCTAATTTAGCAAGGTTCAAGAAAGTGCTAACTTCTTTCCAAGTATTATCTCAAATGCTCTTTGCCCAGATTTATTTTCTCACTTCAGACTTTATAGGGACACAGACCCCATAAGAAGTTTGGTGATCTCTGCTTCCTCTGCTACCATCATAGCTGTCATTCTCTTCTCTGATGCATTTAAGTTATGTTGCTGATTTTCCTATTCTAGAATTTAAGAATTTGAAAGAAAAAATAATAAGACCACTCAAGAAAGAAAAATGTCCCCAAGTGAGTCAGTGTCAATTAAAGGGAATACTTGATGTAAATACCACATCAGCACCAATTTTGTCATTTAAGAATTTTAAGATCAGAAGCAATTACATTCAATAGCACTTTGTTTTTACGTGTCTACCCTTCATAGCCCTGGCTAGTAAGTTGGCCTGCACCATAATTTACACTGACATCTAATTTCAGCAGATCTGCAAGCAATCTAACAGAAGATGGAGATACTGAGAGGAGAAAAGTCCAACTTTATCACTGCAGACATAAAGATTCATTATTTTTGCCAATTTCAAAAGTGAATCTTATAATATCTATGCTTTCTCCTCTCTTTTGCATATTTCATTACTTGAATTAATTTATGTTTTAGGCAAATAATTTCTGCTTAATACTAGATGATTAAATACTTTAGCTGGTTACAAAAAGCGCCTTTGGGTATAGCACACACTCTGGTTGTAGATTTTTTTCATTTTAGAGAATTTACTACAAAAAGAGAAAGCACTAAATGCTTTAAGAAAAGTGTAGTCACTAAGGAATTTCTATTTTATGGGAACCATTTTCCTAGCTCCTTGCAGAGTATACGATCTGGGAATCACAATAGGAGGGAGGGTCCCTCTACAGGCCACCCTGGGCCCTGTGATCCTGTATTCATGGCTGTGTTGTTTGGTAATTTACTCAAGTAAGTCTAATTTGAGTCTTTCCTGCAGAGTTTAAAAATAGTGAAACTAGGGGTAAAATTCAGTCCTCTTCTAATTGGGAGGCCAGCCAATGTGATGCTTACAAATGAAAGATTTTGTTACTGAATACATGAGAGCAATAGGTATGGAGCAGACCAGTTTGTTGATTTCAGTACTGTTGATATGTGGGGGAAATTCTTTGTTGTAGGAGTTGTCCTGTACATTGTAGGATGTCTAGCGGCATCTGCTGTCCACTAAATTCCTGTAGCATTCCATAGTTGTGACAAAAGAAAGTTTCTCTAGACATTGTGACGTGTAAGTGGAGAACATTGTCTCCTGGTAGAAATCCATTAGAGGAAAAAGAAGTAGCACATGAGGAGAGGCAGAGACGAGCAATGTCAGACTTTCCTATGGTTATTGCCTTGAAGATTTGAATTCTTCCTGTTGTTTTGAAGCCTCAGATATATTCCTGTCCTTTCTATGGTTATATGAATTATCCACCATTCTTATAATTTGCTTTTTCTCCATACTTTTCCCTTAAAACTTTGAGTTGTGGTCCTGTCATATACAAACAGAATAGTTCTAATTGATTAGAGAATATTTTAAAAGGTCATTTTCAATAAGAAAAGATATAGCTACTAGAGATTTTTTGAAAAGCTCAAGTTTAAAGTACATAATGTTCACATTCCTTGTGTAGAGTTGGTAACATATTTTAATGCCTTTTTAAAAATCTCCTTTCCTTCCCCTCCTTTCCATCCTCCCTCTTTTTATCTATCCCTTTCCCATTTGAGAAAGATTAATTTCACTACTTCCTATTATCAATCTTTTATTCTTTCTTTATAATTTGTGTTTCCCATATAAGAAAAACCATGTGATACTTAAGCTTTTGTGTCTGATATGTTTCACTTAACCATTATGGCCTCAAGGTGCATCCATTTTCCTACAAATGACACAAATTTATCTTTATGGCAGAGTAATGCTCCATTGTGTGTAAACACCACATTTTCTTTATTCATTCATCTGTTGATGAACATAGAAGCTGCTTCTAAGACTTAGCTAATATGAGTTATGCTGCTGTAAACATGGCCATGCATGTACCACTGTAATATGATGTCTTTAACTCATTTGAGAAGGGGACTAGCTCGGTCAAATGGAATTTCTAGTTTTAATTTTTTGAAGAATCTCCATACTGATTTCCATAGTGGATGTACTAGTTTACATTACCAGCAACTAGGTAGAAGTATTCCTTTTTCCCTGCAGCCTCACCAGCATTGCTATTATTTGATTTCATGATGACAGCCATTCTTTCTGAGATAGAATGGAATTTCAGTGTTGTTTTAATTTGCATTTTTCTAATGACCAGTGATATTGAGGATTCCTTCATGTATTTATTGGTCATTTGTACTTTTTCTGAGAAGAGTCTATTCATTTCACTTGCCCATTTTTTGATTGAGTCTTTTACTTGGAGGGGGTCTAATTTTTTGATGCCTTTACATCTACTCCCCCACCTCTGTATTTAAGGAACATAGGTTTTTAGTAAAGAAATTAATTTTAACTGCTGTTTTCTCCCCTTTTCCCTTTGTGCTGGGGATTGAATTCAAGACCTTTTACATGCTAGGAAAGTGCTCTACTTCTTCAATACATGCCCACCTTCAATAAGTTAATTTTAAAAGGTGAATGTAGGTAGACAGTAGAGTAGGGAGCAAGAGTTTAATGGGTGCAATTTTAGTTTTGCATGATGACAAGTGTTCTGTGGCTAGACAGTAATGGTGATAGCACAACAATGTGAATGTATTTAATGTCACATAATTGTATTATTAAAAAGATTAGAACAGTAAATTTTATATTATGTTTATATTACTAAAATTTTTTTAAAGATAGGTGTAAGATAGATAAAAGCAAAGAAGGTTAAGATTGGATTGGGTTGGTTTGGCTTATGCATTTCTGATGAGCTTTTTGGCCAGCAATTCATCTTGCAGCAGATTCACCACCCACAGTTTACCAAATTGACAGAATTTTGCTTCTGCCTGTGATGTTATTATTCTTTCAGTGGTTGCTTTTGAAGAAGATATATTGGGGCACAGATGACAACCTGAATTATTCTCTGTCAGTTTCTTTCTGTTTTAGAGCTACTTTAGGTCACCTTCAGAGATCTCTAGACCTAGTACTAAATATGAAACTGTGTATTGGCCATCTGTGAGTTTAACTCATTTAGAATACATCTTGGAGTTACACTTCGAAGAGTGCCTTCCTCCCTTTCCAATTGTTTGCATTCTCAATCCTAGGGACTGGTCCACTACAGGCATTTAGGGCTATGTCAGTAGAACATCGCTCATTTGGATTCCTTAAAGTAGGACCTGAATTAATTCTGACTATGAAGGGAAAAAAGGTGTCTACAGGTACACTTTGGTAAAAATGACCATGTCAGATGGGTAGCAGGACTAAGAAACAAAGGAAATTTTTAAAGTGCATATTAATCACACAGAGTAATAGGTTGTGGCATTTTCATACACATGTGATCATACTTTGATTATATTCACTTCCTCTATTACTCTCCCTTCCCCTCCCCTTGATCCTTTGCCTCTTCTCTAATTGTCTCAGAAATGGGATCATGCAGGAATCACAGACTTGAATTGAGGGGCAAGTTTATTTCACTCTAATTTTGTTTTCTGAATGACAGTGTTGCTCTGTCAGCATCACTTGACGTTGAATTTATAATTTCAGTAGATATATACTTTACAGATAAAACACAATACATATATAAAGTCCTTGTTTTGAGTGGCTGATTTAAAAGTATTTGATAGAAATGAAAAAAATCCAGTCTTTAAATGAAGCCTCTGCCACACTCCCCAGACGAGGGTAGGGAGACAGATTTATAAAGCCATACAAAGTCTTTTAACTCTTTAATCATATAGACAGGTCTTCAATTTTCTTAGCACAGACCATCTTTCGCCCTTAAATTTGCACATGAGGTCATCAGGCCATGAGGCTATAATAAAATTCTTTGGTCAAAGGAAAGTGGATAAACCACTAAAATTCTATAATAGGAGATGGTGATCACAAGATAAACAAAAAGAAACCCACATTAGGTATCCCAATCAAGTTTTCTTCCATAATAATTAACTGTGTTTAGGAAGAAAGACTTCAGATAATTGAAATATTTTGTGTGCTCAGTTTTAAACTATAATAATGACATATTCTGGATTTTTAAATCCAATATAAAACTAAGGCTTAAAAAATGATCAAGGTATTGTCATTACAATTAGCTTCTAAACCAGGTGTGTCCAACATTTTGCCTTGCCTGGGTCCCACTGAGAAGAAAAGAACTGACTTGGAACACATATAAAATACAGTAATGCCTTGGTTCATGAACACTTCTGTTTGCAAACAATTTGAATCCAAATCAAAAGCATTTGGCAAAATTTTGCTTCTGTTTACAAATTCCAGATCAGGTGAAAACACAACCATAGCCATCTTCCCCAGTGAACACAAATGGAGCCATTTTTCCCAAAATCATAAAACAAATTAAGTTCATGAAGGAGATACCACTGTATGTAATATAGTTAATGTATATAAGTAACAAAACTTTCTTTTATTTTTATATTTGATATTAACAAAATTAAAAAAGAGGTCAAGCAGCCTGTAGGTCACACGCTATGCTAAACCAAGAATTCTTTATTGCAAATATTTCTAAGAAATGTTGTGGTGCACATAGGTGCTCTGTTATCTCACTGACACATTGGGACACATTGTTAGATCTACGGTATCACGGTCAAGTTCTCAGTGTCACAGTGAGTTTGCATACCCGCTGCCATCTCTTATAATTTCAGACATGGTTATTTTGGTGAGATGGTTAATTAGTTGGTGTTAAGGGTCAGATTATACTTCTTGTTCTTTACCTTAATTTTATTAATTCAAATCCTTAGAATGTGTTCTCAAGAGAGAAAGTATGTATTTTATGAAAAGGGTGGTTATCCATTCCTGTTTAAATACAGTCCTGAAGAAAAGCCTGAAGACCTTAGAGGAGTTTAAACCTTTGTTGGACCATGGATACCTTTGAGAATCTAGGATAGATATGTTATTTATCTTACAAACCTGGACATCTTGAGAGGGAAAGTGGAATCCAATAAGTAATTATGCTAAGAGAAGAGACATAAACAAGCATTATCCCAGGCAAACCAGAGGAACTTGATGAAAATATGTGAAAAAGTGCTCTTGCTTGCCCACTACACCTTTTTTGCACATCATTTTGCAAAGCTCTCATTTTTCATCTTAAGAAGTATTGGGATAAATGCATTCATCTCATAGTTATTTTCTCTTTGTGTACTTTGTCCCAAGCACTGTTTAGATGCTAGAGAAGCAGCACTACACAAAAGTGAAGCACCTCTGCCCTTGTGGGGTTTGTATTCTATTTGTTGAGGTAACCTGACAACATGGGAGGCAGAATTTTAAATATGGTCTCTCTTACATTTGCAATCTAGGGGATCGCCCACAATTGCATACATTAAAGGCTGGATTGCAAGCTTACAGTGCTTATTGGGAGGTAATGGAACCTTTAAAATGTGGGGCCTTGTTGAAGGAAGTTATGTCACTAGGCCTGTGCCCTTGAAGAGGATAGTGGGACCCTGGTCCTTCCTCTTTTTCTGCTTCTTGGCTGTGATACAGTGAGCAGCTTCGTTCTACTACAGGCTGCCTGTCATTTTGTCCTTCTCACCAGAGGGCCTATATCAATGGTGCCAGCTGACTATGTACTAAACCCTCTGTAACTGTGGAGCAAAATAAAATTTGCTTCCTCTTAAATTGACTTTTTCAGGTACAGTGGACTGTTGACTTATGAACTCCATCAATTTCTAAGGGCTGGTTGTAACTAAGTCAATACAGCTGAGATCTGGATGTTTACCTGGGTACACACTATAGATAACAAGAGGCAGATGAATCCTCTATTAACCTAATTTACCCAAGTTGTTTGTATGTCAGGCAGGTTATAACTTGAGTGTCCACTGTATTTTGTTGGAGTGATAGAAAGCTAACCCAGTTCTTCAGGATTCTCATCTACTGGTTATTCAATCAAACTTTAATTAAGTATTGCTGTGAAGGGATTTGCAGTTATAATTAAGTTTAAGAGCCTTATCCTAGATATCCAGGTGGGCCAGATCTAATCCTTGAGCCCTAAGGAACAGAGAATTTTCCTTAGCTGGAGTGGATGAGGAAGACCAGAGAGATAAGGTTGAAGAACAGAAAGTCAAGAAGACTCAAAGCGTGATAAGGGCTAGACTTCCCATTATTGTCTTTGAATGCAAGAGAATGGTGTAAGGAACTCAAAAATGCAGGTAGAAGCTGAGAAAGTTTTGGTTCCTGGTGGACACAAAGGAGATGGGAGCCTGTTTACAAACACCTTGAAATATATTCTGCCAAAAACTCAGTTTGATTCTAAAGTGGATTCTTTCTAAAGTCTCCTGAGGAAAGAGAAGCCAGTCAAGGCCTTGATTTCAGCTTCATGAGAAAACTAAGAGCACTTGACTTCTGACCAACAGAATGGTGAGATGATAAATGTGTTCTTTTAAGTTGCAAATATATCATGATAGCATTAGGAAACCAGAGAAACAAGGTATTTGCTAGTAGGTTCTTAATGCTAAGGAGTAAAAATGTAGCAAGATAGGAAGATATTAAATGGGAGAAAGGATGGTATTTTATTTTCGATTTCCATGGTAGGGCCTCACTAAGAGGGTGATTTTTGAGAAATGACCTGGAGGCTGGAAGTAAGCCATGAAGATACTGGGGTGAGACCATTCCATGCAGAGGGACCAGTAAGTGTAGAAGTAAATCCTGAGACAGGAGCAAGCTTGATGGCTAAGACAGAATAAACTCGGGAAAGCATGCACGAGATGAGGTGGAGCTAGAATGGCAGCCATTTTCTAAAGGTGTCTTAAATCATAGCAAAGATTTTGGCATTTGTTTTGAGGGACAGAGGTCATGGCAGGGTTTAAGCAAGAGAGGGAGTGATATGATCTAATTTGTACTTTACCAGGGTTATCTTGGATCCTATGTTGAGAATAGACTGCAGGGGGCTGTGTCAGAACTAGGAATATTATTGGAAGGCTATTTTAAGAATCTATGTAAGAGATAATGTTGGCATGCAATTAGCTCTAAGGATGGGACTGCTAAGAAATTGTTTGATTCATTTTGAAAGCTCAGTTGACAATATTTGCTCAACGATCAATTGTGAGGCAGGTATATATAAGGAAGAAAGAGCATTTTTTCCCAGTGCCTTTATGACATCAAAACTCAAGTTTATAAAACCATCCAGTAGTTTATAAATTTAGAAATACTTTACAATATATTTATTTGGTGGATTTTACTGTGTATGGGGGGGGATAAGATGGGAGAAATTCTGGAGTATTCACATTATGATTCGATTTTGTTGGTAACAGGCATAGTGGCTGCTCTAGGGCTCCGGGGTTCTTAAGGAATGATGGAAGCTGCAGTAGAGCCCTCAGACCCAGTACAGCTCCAGCCCATGTCTTATGCTATTGCCCCCAAATGAGCCAAGTTTCTTAAAAAGTGCATATGGAATGGACAACATAGCAGTGACCAGAACCACCACCCCCCAAAAAAACGCCACAAAACATAGGCAGCACAAGTTTTCAGAAATTTGGAAACAATTGAGAAATGGAACACAGGAATGTGGTGGAAATGTCACAGAATATAGGACATTTTAACCCAGAAAATTAAAATTCCAGGCATGTTTTGACAACTTTACTATGTAAAATATTACAGCTCAATTAATGGCGGTGGCTCTTTTTGGTACCTACAGAAAATAACACAGGAATTTAGGTCAGCTGTGCGGCAGATAGATCAATAGATAGATTTAAATAGGTGATGGAAGGAGTGATTGAGGAATCTCCTGAGGCAATTTTTATTGAAACACCTGAAAGATAAATATTCTGGGCTGGTACTGCTGGATCTCTCCACAAGATGGCAATCATGGGTTGACTCCAGTTTTTTTGTTTTCTCTTGATAAAAATATAAAGTTTACACTTTGGCAGGAAAAAATAAAGAACTGTGACTTATGTTTCACTGTCATATTTCGTATTCTATTATCTGTGGATGAATTATATTTCCCCAAACCTCCAACTCCACTTATGGGTTTTTTAAACACATTATTTTGTAAGGCTGGGAGAGGCATGCTGCAATATCGGGGTGGCAAATATCTGTCCTTACTCTCACATCCCACCAGTGGAACATTGATCATCTTCATGCAAAGCCTGTGGAATGAGAAAGAGTTTCCTATACTTTAAAGTCTGAAAGGTGGTATTGCCTAAAATCTACTATATACAGAAAAAATTAAAAATGTAGACGTTTCTTCAAAAAACGAGAAGTTACAAGTTAAGTTAGGTCAAGAAATGTGGAAATTGTGTATTTTTCAAATGACCTCCAAGGGCTATTTTTTTTTTTATGAAATAATAATTTTAATCCTTTTTTTGATGAGGAATACATTCAAGTTGAAATTCAGATGAGAAAATGTCCTCGCCCTTTTAAAAAATATTAATTAGTTTTCCTTTTGTATAGAAGTAACAAAATCTTAGATCACATATTTAGCGATACTTATTGCAACACTATTCATTTATAATTACAGGATTCTCTAATATCTGTCAGCTTCCTCATGAGACTCTCAGCCAATGTCCATGATCTTTCACCAGCATAGAAAATCCTGATGCTATTCCATGCTGTTTGGAGAACTCTTGAGGCACTGTGGCCTGGACAGGAGTGCTCTGGTTGGCCTGGGCTTAATGTAACACCTACAGGGACACTGCTGTCTTCCATCCCACATAATTGTGTTGCTGAGTGTTGCAGCTGACACGTGATTGCATCCTGCCATTATAACTTGCACGTCAGAGTTTGGGGGTTCTGACCTCATGAACACAGGGCTCCGGAATGCATTCTTTTTCTCCACCTCTCTCTACCGCCACCTTTCACTGCATACCACAGACATCTACACTGCAGTATCTATACATAGTTTCAGCTACTGGCTTGCCAGTTAGAAAAATCCAGAAAATAGTGAGTATATAGAGGCAGGGTGTTAAATTGGTTGGTTTGTCTTAATGTAATTGAAAAAGTTGGTGAACCAGTATGAAAGTAGGACATTTTAGGAAAAAGAATCTTGAATTAGTATTGACAGCTAAGAGATACTGGGATAGGTCCTCCGGTTAAGTTGTATAAGACACTGAGCAAGTTACTTCACCTACCTGAGATTAAATTTCCCGATCTAAAATGTAGAAAGCACCATACAAAAATGAAATTAAAAGATGTATGTGACATAAACTTGATAAGTGTGATATTATAAAGTTTTTATCTTTCTAAAGTAAAACTGTGAGATATGATCAAAATGTACAGTGAATATTTAAAATTTTAAAAAATTATTATAGTAAAAGACACATTGCCATTAATCCCCCTGAAGGCATATACCCCTCCAGATTTCAAACGCATGTATCCCATCATTCTTCAATGTTCTGAAGCAGTTCTTCTGGAAGTCCTCTTTTATTAGTGTCTTTAAATGTGTGATCAAAAATATCAAGAATTCTGTTGCCAAGTGCCATCCAACAGAAAGACAGATTCATAAAAACATTCTTGTGGGTCCTCATCCACCTTATTCACTAATTCTGCATAACTTCTGGATTGTTCCCAAATTCAAAACAACCGTGCAATGTAAACATTTTGAATTGATTCAAGACATTGAGGGAGTCTTAACAGTGCAACTAAAGACCCTCAAGAGAGAGAACTCCCAAAATTGCTTCAGAAAGTAGCAAGAATGATGGAATAGTTATTCCATCAAATAGTTATTTGAAGCAAGAGGGGAGTATTTTGAGGAGGATTAATAGCAATATATCTCTTATTGCAATAAATTTTTATAATTTAAATAAGCACTATATTTTAAAATCATACCTTTTATAGTATGTAGGTAAAACCATAGCTAAGATGAAAGTATTTGAAGCCTGGATTTTAATGGTTTAATTCCACAAGTCAGTTAATAAACAGAAACTACATAGTTTGTAAGAAAAACATACAATGTTCTCATTTCAATAGCCTGTACGTAAACATTATGTGTACAAATGAATTTAAAGATGTTCCATATTATTCTTAATCTAAAATTAATGTCTTACAAATTTTATGTTGAAATAATATAATTTTTCAATGCTTCTGAGTAAATGGTTAAATTTCGCTTCTTCACTAAGATTTTTTTTAAATAATGAAGAGGCAAACATAGATAAATTTAGGCAGAATGAACAAACAAATGTTATTTGAAATGCTGAATAAAACTTACAGATGGCACTATAGATGTCAAGAGGGTTCTCCGTATAAATATTTAAGTTTACAAGAATTTTACATGGCTAATAATACATTAGAATAATTAAATTATTGCAAATAGCACTTAGTAGTGTAACTACCTAGTGCTCATCTTTCCTAGTGCAAAATTCTCCTCCTTTAGGTTTAAAATATCAACTTAGGTTTCATGAAATATGCCAAAGGGAAATTTCATGTGTGCTTTGCAATATGCCAGTTTTCACTGCAGCCCCCTTCCCACTGAGCTTATGCATCACATACATGCTTGCATTGCAGCAGTGAGGGAGGCGGGTCACCTGCTCAGCTTGATGTATGTGGTGACTCAATGGGGTTTCACTGGAACATTTATAAAGTTTTAGATAGTGGTCATTGCCAGCTCAGAAAATAATTATAATAAGTGAATTTTGTCTGGAAGCCAAGGAGAGAAAATCTACTTGGCATTGAGATAAAAGAAGACAACTTTATTGTTTTACCAGCCCTTGTACTGGCAGTTGGAGTCTGCAGCAGCAGTGGGGATGGAAATCATGCTTTCTCTCCCATGCCTTTCTGAACCTAGAACAAAGCAATTACATTTTTAGATGAAACCATTTAGAGGACAACCAATTTCACGGCAAGCATTCTGGAATCCAACAGCTTTACATGACTGTGGTTGGAATGACATCTCTAAAAGTGTATGTCTGCTGCTGTGTGACTCCTAGTGTTTCCTATAATTTGGTGGCAGAAACCATATGACTAATGCCTACTGTGTGCTGTCCCCTGTGGCAGGCTGCTGCCATCATGCCCTTGTGGCTGTACTGTGATAGGAAGTAAGCTTTGAAGGAGGTACCTCTGGGAGGAGGGGAGTGAGAGAACATGGCAGCTTGGGTTCCCAAGTGGCTAAGGTCATTCCATGACTCTGATTTCCCACTGTGTCTCTTTTGAAACAACGTTCCTCATTCTTTTAGCAAAAAAGTACTCAGACTAGTAAACAGAATTTTCTCTGCAAAGCTGGTCTCAAGAAATACCATATAAGTAGCCCTGAAATAAATTCTGATGGGTTAATTAAAGTTAAAGCAATATGCACTTCCAGTGCATTTTCAGTTTCAGTTGAACTGTTGCTTTTTTCTAAGCAGCAATACAAATCTCTTGGGAGGGTTTAGGAATAATATGTAATAGGAAAGAATTTATATAGCAGCAGACTTTTATTGATTTGAATGCAAGGGGTTTTTTTGGTACTCTGTATAAAGCCCACACTTTAAGGGCTTTGGAAATCTTTTTGATTATTCAGATGTCACTATAATTAAGAGCATGTACTATGTATTTGTATATTTGTATGTACAAAAAGTTGGCTACTGTTTCAACTTATATAATTTAAGTCTTTTTCACATTGATTTTTTTTATAAGTTTGGGTCATTCCTTGGGTACTCAGTCTTAATTTTATAGCTTCAAAATTTAATAACATTCAAAATTTAAAATATAATCAAAAATTTTTGCCTGCAACTTTTTGATGGCATTTTATGACAAATTTCAAATGCTGGACCACTGAAGTCTCTTTTGGGGTAACAGTTGATGTATTGCTCTCATCAGTCTTAGTTGCTTTCTTGTGGCTGAGACACAATATCCATGACCTACAATTTAAAGAGGAAATGTTTGTTTTAGCTCACAGTTTGTAGAGGTTTCAGTCTATAGTTGGTTGGCTCCAAGGCAGGGTGACATGCAGAGGAGCATTGCCTAGGAGAAACAGCTAATGGTATGGCAGGAAGGAAGCAGAGAGCTTTCAAAGGAAGAGAGAGGGAAATATGCCCTTCCTGGCCACACCCATAGTGACCCACCTCCTCTGACCAAGATTTACCTCTCCAAATCACCTTTAGCAATAAACTCATCCATGGACTAATCCACTGATGATTATTACATACCCATGATCACAGTCAGCTCTCCAAAACCCACCTGTAAACCATAACATGGTTCCAGTGCCTATTTCAACCTCTGCATACTGTTTGTCTACTTCTATGTATGACTTTTCTCAAAGTGCCACCCCATGTTCTGGCCTTGAGTTTGGGCAGGGTCCAGAGTGTTGGTTTTTGTGTTTGTGAGCGGTATTGTCCTTTGGCATGGCCACTAGCCTGCTTTATACCTTTCAGATAGAATTAGAAACCACCACACCATAAGGAGAGATCTCTGGTACTATAGAGAAAGTGATATCACTCTTTAACCATTTTCTCTTGGTGTTTTGTGTAGCACAAAAGGAAGTAAAGTAAGTGCAATCCTAAGTGTGCTTTTCTGAATAATGAGAAAGGCCTGGAATCCAAAAATATTGTTTATATGTTTTATGAATATTTTCCTTTTACTTAAATGAGCATGTTTGATAATACTATTAGAGATGAAGTTTTAACAAAATTAAGGCATCACTTTAAGGATAAACATTTTCTTTGAGAATAGGTTTTGACAGAAAACTCATCTTAGGTAGACAGGGGAAAGACAGACCAAGGAAGAAAGATGAAACAAATGAGTGGGGTGGGTGCTAAGAGTAAGTTTACTAATTTCTGGGTCTGCGTGTAATGAGAAATAGTTTTTGACTCCTCAAGAGGTTGTATACTCCAACAGTGGAAGAGAATGGTTTGGAATTCAGTTCCAGTGGAAAAATATGTGTGCTCAGGGATGACCTCTCCAAACAGGTGATATTTTTGCTTGTTCCACAAAGAAGAGAAGAAAGAAGCCATACAAAGTGTAGGAAGGAAGATGAATATCTTACACAGGTGGGCTCTGTTTCAACAGAGCCCACACGTGGTGCATCTGGCAATGGTCTTTCTTAAAGGGCATTGAGGACCTCAGAGTCCCTAGGAGAGAGTCAGATTTGGAAACTATCCCTTCAAGGAATGACTTTCCCCCCAGCCAAATCTTACAGCTTCTTTAGCGTAGTTCCTACTGCAACTATTAGGACTGGTTTGTACATAGAGATTTGATTTGAAAAGCTGGGAGTATTACCTCTGATGCCCATGAAAGCCAGATGCCTCTACTGTCATCTTAACAAAACTTCAATGTGCCTTGTTCTTGCTTCTTGTCTGATGTCTTCCAAATTGCAGTGAACCTAGTGTTTAACTTAGAGGTAGCAAAGGTACATGCCTGGCAGAAAACCGGGACACCACAGGCACATGCCTTCTTTGACTTGGCCTAAAATTCTACGATCCTCTTTCAAATGCAGTGTTTACCACAGTACAAGCCTCTGCAGTGGTACAGGCATTCATTCTTCAACACCAGCATTGAGAGGAATGACAGGAATCAAATAGCAGAATGTTAATGGTACCTTTCAATGGCAGGTGGCTGAGCAGAATAACATGTATTTCTTAGATTGTGTGTGGACAACTTTTCTGTAGAACTTCTCTGCTTAGGTCTCAGACCAGAGGATTAAACAATGCTCCTGTCGCTCATTTAGTATATTTGCAGTTTATCTATTTGTAAGAATGAATGAGGTCCAGTTAAAGAAGCAAAATTGATTGACTTTTAAATGTAGATATTCCTTTAATATTACCTAAAATTTTCTTTCTTTAAACAAGTTATCCTTTTTTTAAAGTGTAGAAATCTGATAACTCTTTGGTATTTAGTAGTATAACAGTTTTTCATATAATGTAAGAATTTGTATTTCATAGTATATATACATTTTTCTGAAGTATTCTTTTTCATATTTATTATAAAATCAAATTAAATAAAAAACTGAAATGGTTTAAAGTGCCAAGCCCTATGTTCAAAAAATATAACTATTAATAGTTTGAGATATAATGAGCACTGTTTTATGGTCACTAATTGTAGTACTAAACAAATCAGTGTGAATTCATAGGTTTACATCCATATCAAAATGTCATTTTGAATAGTAACACTAATTTTCTATTACTTTTATATTCTGTATAAAATTGGTGATAGTCACTGGGAACTACTTAGAGTCCCTTTTTTGTCAGTGATTTGGAGCAGTGTTAGATTGCAAGGAAATCTCCATGCTTTGTCATGGCAGGAGGAGAAGTTGGCAAAGACTCTACATAACCTTGCTTTTCCAAGAAGCACACTAAATATGAGGCAGAAAATAGTGTCTGCAGCAGAAAACACATATGTAGCACAAAGTAGTGAGAGTGCAGTGGAACCAAACCAGGGATATAAGCTGCTTGTGCTTAGTCAACAAAGAAGGCGGCAGAATGTTTCAGGACATATTGATACATCCATAGAATATAGTTTCTGTATTTAAACATAAACATTTACAAATGCAAAAATGAGTTTATGCACATGTATATAAGGGTCCTACATGAACTAAGCAATATGTCAATAAAGAAGAGCAGAGAGTAACAATAGCAAGGGACATTGGATCCTAAATAAAAGGGATCTGGACTAGATAAACTTGTTATGGTTTATATCTAGATGTCCTCCCACAGCCTCATGCACTCATAGGTGGGGCTTTTGGAGATGACTGGATTATGGGGATGTGATACACAGCAACAGGTTAGTTCACTGATGAGTTTATAGCTAAATGTGATTTGAGAGATGGAGCCTAGTTGAAGGAGGTGGGTCACTGGGGGAGTGTCCTGGAAGGGTCTCTCTCCTTCATCCTTTGATCCCTTTCTCTGCTTGTATGCTATAAGAAAACCTCCACTGCCACTCTGTCATGCTGCTCTACCTAGGAGCCCATGGACTATGTCTGAAACCTCCAAAAAAGGTGAGCCAAAATAAACCTTACCTCCTTGAAGTTGTGGGTGTCAGGTGTTGTGTCTTGGTGATAAGAAGGTAACTAAAACAGAACTGAATACCTATTTTATCAATTCCTAATAAGAAATTGAAGTTCTTTTTGAATTCCAGTGTATAGAACTCTTTAATGCACTTGTTTAGCATAAATACTAAGCAGATATTTTTCAAGGTAAAGAAAAGAGAAATTTTATTTCGATACTTTAGTTTTTCTGATTTTTTTCCTTCTGTATTTCTATTAACCCCTACTGTTTTGTTCTCAAAATGCACTTAGACTACCATTCGTTTAGTTACTTTTCCTAAAATACTGTGTACTTCCCAATTGCATCTCCTACGGACATTGGCTCCGTATTTATTTTACCAGCTGAGACTTTGGTGACCTGCCTCCGCTCTTGCTGGTATCTGACTACAGACTCCTTTTACCTTTACTCCTTTGCTATTCTCACTATATTAGTATTGAGCTGAAAGTTTTCCTGCCTTTCTACAGATCACCAGTTTGACGCAATAAAAACAAAAGACCACTTGGTGAACTCATGAGTAACTCTATGCAAATCTACCTACTATTTGCAATACAATCCATCTTGGAGGAAATTTAAGTGATTTTGTCATCATGCTATTATAGAACAAAACAAAGCAAGGTGTGGGGAGACTTGGGTTTATCAGACTCTGCCTTTGAACTGATATGTAACATCCATAGATGGATGCATGGATGGATGGAAAGATTGATAGTTCACCAAAAAATATATACACACTTCAGGAAAAGAAAAACTTGTGTAAATATTTTAATACTAAATTTTTTGAGATATCATGAGATTTACTCAAAGTAGTGGCCATGAGCTTCCAGACATTTATTAATATGGAAAACTGCTGGTTGGGTAACCTTGATCATTGAGGTTGCTGCATATGCATTTTCAATTTCTTCTCTTAAGGGCCGGCAGTATAGCAGATTTTCTAAGGGTCAGCAGTGTAGTGGGTCATCTCTGACCCTAGTGGGAACCCCCTAGGTTTCCCCATACAAAGATAACACTATCTGTTGTGAAAAGCATCGTATAAATTTTCTTTCCTGAAGTGTGTATATATTTTGGGGGCAGACTTTGTAGATAAAACGAATCACAACACATACCCTTCTCCCTAACTGAATTGTTCAGAAGACCAAATAATAGCAGTATAATCATGCTAATAGCTTCTTAATTGAAAAATGTAATGAAATTCTTGTAATGATTCTGTGAGGTGGTTGCAATTCCAGGTGAGAAATCTTAGGCTGGGAAAGGCCAAGTGACTTGTCCAAGGTCTATCTATACTGAATGAGTAGGATAACTAGAATTCCACCCTCTTGGGTTGGCTCCAAACCCTGTGGTCTTTCCAGTCCACCCGGATGGCTCTGGATATTAAAGGATTATTAATCAAAGTCCTTTAGGGAAAGATATGTAACACACTCTGGAGCACAGCATTAGGCATTATCTTTTTTGGAATTAAAGCTGTCACATACCGGAGAAACTAACCAACAGATCAGTTGTTCTCTCTAAACACGTGACACATTTAGCTATCTGAGCTATATCCTGAGTGAAAGCATTTTACTTTTTTAGTAATCTATGTACATATCATTGTCTTTGGTGATACAACTTTTCTTCTTGGATCTTTAGTTATAGACTCCGGTGGGAGCAGGAGACCATTTGATCTCTTGGGCCTGCATACAGACCCATAGGGCTGGGAACAAAGAGTGAAACAGGCACTAAACAGTGTTAGGTGACAGTTCACATATATCAAGGTAATCTAGTAGTTGGCTGTTTGCTTTAAGGGTTCAATGAAATGTACTGGCTTAAGTTTTCCTTTTGTTGTATTGTAGAAAGGCCCCTTTCAAAGAAATGCTAAAACAGTCCTTCAAATATTTTCTCCACATTTTTACTGCATTCTGAGCATTCTGGCAATGCGTTTTCCTGCATTTTGCCACATTTTGACTGTCATTCTGGTTGCTCCATGCTATGTTTATCACTGCTCATTCAGATTATAGTTTCAAACTAAAGTGCACCACAGTGATAGTGTGTAGACATTTAAAAGAAGGAATGTGTTTCTTCACTGGATTTCTGACATTGTTGAAAATACCCCAACTTCACATATCTATTTTTTGAACATGCAGAGATATGAATAAAGATGATCTTTTAATGCAAAATTATGAAGGATATTCAGTTTATCAAGGACTGTGCACTGCCAAAAAACACCTGCCTGTTTTATGACAATAAAGAACAGCTTAGCTGTCAGTGTAGTCTTGATGAGAGCATTCTGTTTGCTTCTTCATTTAACAGGGAAGGAAAATAACTGAAGCTTCTAGGGTTCCATAATAAAACATTACATTAATATCACTGGGATATTTATTTGCATATTCAGCTACCAGTGACAAAATCACAAGTCTCTTGAACACGTATTTATTTTGCATTTTTTGTAATTAGATGGGAAGGACGTTAACATGGATACTACCATTTTCCAGTCTTATGTTTTATTAGGAATTTCACCAAAGACTTGGCTAACATGTTTTTATGCAATAAAGTTTTGATGTGGCATGAAACAGGCTTTGATGTGGACATGGGACAAAGCCTATCTTCTAATTCTATTCCATCCTCCTGTTTGTTTGTTGCCTCATCTGGACTTTCTTGTGTGTTATGTTCACAGGCAACCAAAGTATTCACAGAGGCTGCAGTGTGTATTGGCCAGACTTAGCTGGCACATGCCTGCTGTTTCTGAAAGAGTACCTTTCTACCTGTTGCACTGAAAATAGAGAGAGGGAAAAGGGCACTGGAAACTCAGAGGGGCAGAAAGAAATTAGCAAGAAACCATGAGGCATTTCTAGAATGCTTGTTCAGAAACTAACAAAAAAGACTCCACCAGGAAAAGATAGCAGTCAGCCAGCAAACTGTTTCTGTAAGGGGCTGGAGAGTAAGAATTTCAGGTGTTGTGCTCACACCATCTTTGTTGCACCCATTCAACTCCATCATCATTGTGTGACAGCAGCTAAAGACAATAAATAAATAAAATGAGAGCTTCTTTGGCCATTAGCAAGTATATTTATTTTGGAGAAACATTTTATGTAAACTTATAGTAAGACCATTTTAGTTGGTGGGAGTGAAGAATGGTACCTGATTAAAATATTAAATTTCCCAAACTATCTTGGATGAAGGTTTGGCAAGTATCCATCATATTACATCCTAACATGAAACTCACAAGCAATATTTTTACAGCATCCTACTTATAATGGATTTATTGATATGAAATTGCTTCCTAAATAATTTCCTTACCTTTACTGCCTTTGTCTTTCTGATGTCTCATGTTCTGTTTCCAGAATTTGAGAACTTTTCCTATTATATCACTCTCTTGTCTTAACCTTTAATATCTCCTCATTGCTTATGGGATAAAATACAATTTCCTCAGCCTGTCATTCAAAGACTTCCACAATTTGAACCCAGCTTGTCTTCCCAGTTTTATCTCTAGCTCTCCCCTGTATTTTAAATTCTTGCCATAAAGTTATATTTGCCACTGCCCTGAGCATAGTCTGACCTCTCTATTTCTAGGATGTTATCAAGTTCATTCTTCTGTGTCGCTTGTTCTATCTACTTTTTAAAAGTCTACCTGTATTTTTAGTCCCCAATGAAGATAATGATACCGTAGCACCACATATAATTATAACTAATTGCTAAAAATATTAGGAAAGTTATCTTTTCTTTGTAAATATATAAATTTTTAGGCTTATATTTAATAATAAAACTCGAGAGCTCCAAGTTATAGCAATTCAAAGTGTCAAATTTGGCCAAATTGAGCTCAGAAGGTATAATAAAGATATCATACTGATTTCAGCAAATGGCACAGTTTTTATCTATTAACACCTTCCCAGTGTGAAATCACTTCCTTGTGAGTACTATTAGCTCTCCTCTATTAGTAATTCAGACCGCAATAGTACTGTGGATAGCAATGTAAGTAATAGTAATAAGCATAATATCTAAGAAATAGCTGCATGGAGTAGCAACAAAACAAAGAGCTGGAAGCATGAAGATCTGTGGCTAAATAACATTTTATTTCTGTAAAACAAATCTGGGTTAATTACAGAATCACCCTTCTTTCTCATTCCTAAGGAGCCTAAACATGTAAACAAGGAAATCTCAAAAAACAAAATGTTAGTACTGAGCTCAAGTCTCTTATGTAGTATCCCTTCCTACTTAGTAAATATAATTTTAACCTATATATTAGTCACTATCAAGATTTTTATTATACTGGTCATGCATTTCTTTGTGTCACATCCTTGCCCATTAAAACTAGAGTGCAGTCCTTGGAACTGGTAGCAGAAATCAGACTTCACATTTTATCTCACTTCTTGTTTCCTTTAAATGTTCCTGGGAACATTGTTTTTAAGTGTAAAATAAGATGATGTATGTACAGGAATTGGAATATATGAACACTATCTAGAGTATACTTGAGATAATGTACCTAGAAGTAGTTCAACAAAATATAGTTTTAGTAAAACAATAAAACATAGTTCTTCCTATTTCCACATAAGTGCTAATGGATATAAAAATGTAAAAATAGGGCCTGGGGTTTAGCTCAGTGATTCTGCCACCCACCTTGGAAGCACAAGGTCCCGGGTTTGATCCCTGGTACAAAAAAAAAAGTAAAAATAGCTAAGTTTAATATAGCATTTTAAGACCCAGGGTCTTCCCCTGTACACCTGATTTATAGCACACTCTGGTGGCTATGGTCAGCAGAACAAAACTTCTTTGACTCTCACAGGCTGGGAAATGTTCCTCAAGACCTTCTCATTCACATGTATAGATGAAAGACCAGGGAAACTGAGAAACTTGTAACTGAAAAACTTAGCCTATATCATTTTTCTGACAGAACTTGAATTAGAGGTGAGAAAAATTATTTAAAACAAAGTCACATTTTTAGACTAAAACATGCAAATATATTATATAATGTCCTTTTTCTGAACGGTAGAGAAAACCAAGGGTATAGTGTGGAGACACTGATACAAGGAGATAGCTAAATGTCTCAACATATGTTAATAAGTGTCTGCTCACTGGGGAACAGAGTTAAGAGAGAAGAGGGAAGATAGGGAGGGCTAAGAAACAGGGCAGGCGAGACTAGAAATAAATGGAGATAGATGAGTGCTTGAAGACCTAGGGATGTTACTTCATTCTATCTACAGATGAATCTTTTTGATTCTCAGTGCAGAGAAGGGAAGAAAGTCAGTACCTCAGGGTACCGACCCTATGATTCAGGTTCAGTGTGTGTTTTACTCATGGCCAGTCTACTGTTGGTAGGATAGAGAGTGAATTAATACTGACAAAAGTGTCACACATCCAGCCTTTGTGCAGTGGTGGCAATTTTGGACAGAACAGGTCATTCTGATCTAGGGATATACCTCCAAATATTTGGACTACAATTCTGGGTGTAAGATAATGACTAGTTCCTACTCACCTGGCAAGGGAGATAGCATGGTCAGAAGATAATGACTAGTTCATAGAAATAATGAATAACATTCTTTGATTGGCAATAATTTTTCTCATTTTAGAAATGCAAAGTACTTGAAAGATTAGAATAAAACTAATAGTTATTATAACATTCTTTCAGTTTAGCCTATAAAGCACTGACTCCATGAATAGCTATTTTCAGTAGTCTCTGACTTTAAAAGATAAAGCCATGCATGTTTTCTTCAGAGAATAGTGTAAAACAAATTTGCAAATAACTTCAAACAGTAGTCTGCATGTCAAGCATGATATAGAAGCAGAATATGTTTTAAGAGTTTAGTATTAGTTTCAAAAATCATTTCTATTGGGGATCAATCAGAAAAAACTTTATAAATGTAGTGCCATTTGAACTGTAACATGAAAGATAGCTTGGTTGTCAAAAAATAAAAATGACAAAGCAAGCAAAAAAGACAAAAATTGGGGAAAGGAAGCATTCTAGATAGAAGGAACTACCGAATAAGGCTGTGGACAGGGAAATCTGTGGAATATAGGCATGACTTACTAAATGATACAGATGTTAGATCATTGACCATGTAAGAAAATGGTAGGAAAGAATATTTGTTTGAAAAGTTTGGAAAGTAAATTATCTACTGTCTGTTAAAATTTGTATGTGATTTTAAATTTTGAATGTGTCTATTTACCTTTACTTTGAACTTAAATAATGAAAAGATGATACCTCGTAAAGGGAGGAATTGCAGAATGTGTCAGAGAAAACCCAATCTTGCTAGGATTTCTGACCTCAGCTAAGGCAGTAAACAGGGACAGAAGACATTAGATGTTCATAGTACATGACAGACAGACAGATGATACTATTTATAAAGAGTAACTATTGATACCAGATGGTACATCTCCACTAAATGTCTTTAAGAAACTTCAAATAGCTTATTTCAATATAGGCTTCTTGGGGGAGATTTTTATCATGTTCTGTTGGAAGATTACTTTCATATCTATGAAACAATATGCAAACAGATTCTATAAAGTACTCTTTAGGAGAAATATGAAGGTAAAAGTGGAGCAAGCATTTGAATCTCTTAACTTTAGCAGGTAAATCTTTTCCCAGAAGAGGTTGAATGCTAGGGGATTCTACCTCTCACAGAAAACCTGTATGTTAGGGGACTCTACCTCTTACAGAAAACTGCTGGTTGACATTCCAGAGTATCAGAGTCCTTCAATTCATCAACAAAAATAACCTTTGACTAACAAAAAGGAATCTTTTTCAGAATCAGCATAACACTCAGATTGTTTCTTGGTTTAATGCAAAATAAACATCCTAAACTTCTTGTGAATGATGGTATAAAACCAGGGGAGGGTAGGGGAATGGGAAAAAATAAGAATAAAGATACATCATGTACAGGTACAAATTCCTATGATGAATGTGATCAAACTTAATTCATTTAAAAAACAAATTTAAGGGCCGGGGATTTAGATCAGTGGTTTCGCCGCCTGCTGTGCAAGCACAAGGACCCAAGTTTGATCCCTGGTACCAAAAAAAAAAAAAAAAAAAAAAAAACCAAACTTAAGGGGCTGTGTAAATAACAGAACAAGACCATTCTGAGAGTCAATTGTTATGGAGGCAGAGAAAATCCTTGACTTATCTTTTATGGTTTATACCAACAGCATCCTCCAAATGACTCCTGTGCTCACAGTAGGGCTTGTGAAAGGTGATTGGATCATGGGGGCACTGTACTCATCAGGGGAATCAACTACTGGTGAGCTGAGTGGGTGGTCAGAATGTGAGGGCTGGTCAGAAGAGATGGGTTCCTGCCCTTCCTGCCTTGGCACCGGCTGACTATGGACTGAAGATGCGAACTGCAATCTAGGAAACCTTTCCTCCCTTAAGTTGTGGGTGTTGGGTATTGTGCCCCAGTGACCAGAGTGTGACTAAGACATTGCCCAACAAAAGTGGATAAAAATGACACTTCTCATTTGCAACTGGGAACTGAAAATTAATCTTTTTCTCTTTATTCTTTTGAAAATCATATCAAACCATAAAAAAAATCAGAAATAGAAGTAATCCTTATCTCCTGTGAAAGGAGATACCAAAGACTCTGGGCTATAAAGTTAGAGGAAGTGTCCCAGGAAATCAGGAGCAGGGACATGGAGAGGAGTTTCCTAGGAGCCTCAGCCTGTACCAAAGTTCACATCTCTTGTTTACAGTTAAAGAGTCCAGGTTAAGTATTTCCCAGATAAACAACCTAGAAAAACTTGGTCAGAAAAATGTAAGTGTTTTAAAACCAAAGTAAAGCCATGTGGGGTGATACAACCTGTGATCTCAACACTCTGGGAGGCTGAGACAGAAGGATCACAAGTTCAAGCCTACCCTGGGCCATTTAGTAAAGGAGCAAGATGCTGTCATGCCCTCCCCACCAAGGCTAGAGATGTGGCTCTATGCAGAGGCCCTGGGTTCAGTTTTGAGTAACACATACACACAGATGGGAATAATAACCAAAGAGTAATTTGCACCATGTCTAAGCAATGATGGCATAAAATGAAGGAGTAAATAGAAAAAATGAGATAGCAAAAGCATGAGTATTGCTACCATAAAATAAATGATAATTTTTGATACCTATGAAAAAACATTGTTATAAGTTTTAAAGGGTAATGAAATGTTTATCAATATAAAGTACAAATACTAGGTAAAGTGCTCAGAGAAGACATGATATAACAATGGAAGATGAACTGTGGAGCTTTTGAAAAATGAAGCAAAATTAAATTATCATAGACATAAAGCCAAAATTAAAAGTAAAATAAAAACCACTACTAAAAACACAGTGATGACAATATTGAAAAGAGTAAGTGCTAGAGAAAATTGGGGATGTAGATTTTGGGCACAGGAAGTGAATATAATGCCTAATCATTGTTTCCAAAAAGGCAATGGAAATTAATTGAATGAACATATTTAAATATAAAGACCATTAAAAATTTAAAAATAGGTTTTACCTACAAGTTTAACTTAAAATTCTCCAGAAAACTGCATAAAGCATCAATAAACTATAAGCTTCAGATAATTTTTTGAGCATATAGAAAAGAAATTTCTCTGAAGGAATTTGTTAGGCTGGCCTCAGACTTCTTATCTGCAATATTTAGCTTTTAAATACAGTGTAGCAATGTCTGTAAAGTGATGAAAGAAAATAATAGTGACTCAAGAATTTTTGGGAGACAAATGGTGGTTCAAATATACAAGTTACCAGCAAACTTTTAAACTGAAAGAAGCCGATCATATTTTTCCAATGAGACTTAAACTCCAGCAGAACACATGGACATGCTCGCTTTCTCCTGCCTTAGTCACCCTGTAGCTGAGGATCCATTTAGTTCCCTTATATCGATTTTCTGCTAGCTCCCTATTAATTGTGCTTCCAACCCCATAATCATGCTATCTTCAAAACTTATTCCCAAATCTCTTTTTGCTGTCTTCTTAAAAACCAACTTGCCATCCTTCTGAGTTTCTGCATTTCACTTTATTTCACAAATGACACGGGCCCTTCAGAGGGCTTTACTCTAATAGTATTATTTCCAACCCTAGTTAATTCACATTTGGCTGTTATATCTAACTTCAGACTCCAACATGTTAGTGCCTGGAATAAGCACTTTTTAACCTTTTTCATCTTTTTCCTCAACCTGGAGGCACCCAAGGGACAGGTTACACAAGTATGGTGCGATCACAAAATATGGTTAGTATTTAAATAAAAATTTTAAAAATCATTACAGTAAAAAACACACTACCTTTAAACCCCCTTAAAGTACTCCACCTTACTTTTAGCACAGTTATCACATAACTTTTGCTACTTTCTTAAGAAAATCTGGAAGTTCTCTTTCCTAAGTTTCTTTTTGTAGCTGCCTCGATAATCCTAAATCAATTTAAAATGTTTACGTCAATTTCTGTTATATAAGGACTATATAGTATGTTCCTCATATACTTTATTTATTAGATCTTGCATCATGTAACTTCTGCATATTCCCCCAAGTTAAAATGACCATAAAACTAAAGGTTTTGAATTGACTTATGACATTAAGGCAGCTGTGACAGTGCAACTAAAGACACTTACAAAAGAGTACTTCCAGAACTGCTTCAGAAAGTGACAGGGATAGTGGCATAAGTATGTACAAAGTGATGGGGAGAATTTTGAGTGGGATTAATGGCAATGTATCTTTTAAATAATACATTAAAAAAGAAAAGATAAATATGCACTGTATTTTTTTATCACACCTCAATATTCATGTCCAATATTTGCTTCTTTTGATCTGACGTGAAATCAGAGAGCAACATTATAAATATGTTTAGGTAGAGACAATCACAATGATTCTGAAGTCTATGTCTCCATTGGTATATTGTTTTATAAGTAAAAACATTAGCATTTCCATTATTACAGCTAGGTCAGTACCTAAATAATAGAGACAGTTTCCCATAGATTAAACATAAAACATCAATCACTTCAGACAAGTCTCAATATCACTAAGGGAAAATTTATGTGAGTTTGTAAATATACATTTTTAATATTTGAAATTGGCTTTATAGGGGCAATTCAAAATTTTCTGTCAGATAGGGAGAGCTTAGCTCTGAAGCCATTACTTATTTTGATTAGAATGTGACACTATGGCATAGAACATGAACTATAGACTAAATGAAGAAGGGTAGGGTTAGAATCTGAATTTATGAAGACAAATGTGAATGAAGTGGCACTTTAAGTAACATATGTGAATTAAATGTTTATAAAGACATGTAAGAACAAGCTCCAACATCATGCTGTTTAAGTAATTATAAATGGGGAAATAATCTTTACCATGCTGATATTCAAGTGAAGTTCAACTTTGGGTGTAGTACAGAGATGATAAAAGAAGGATGACTTAATAGAAAAAACATCAGAATTTTGATTATATGCAAAAATTAGGCTAATTCTAACCTTGGTAAAAAGATTGTAGAAGGAAATGTTATAAATACTGTTATAAATATCTGTGAAATACTTTTTAAAAATTCATTCATAACTAATATAGACAGCATACAATAAAAGTACCACATCTGAGAGAAAGGAAGGAGACATTTCTAAGGCTTAATTCACAGAATTTTAGCAACTCTAGGAAGAGTGGAGGTTTAGTATGTTGGCCTTATTCCCACATTTAAAACAGAAGAATCTCCTAAAGGAGGTCACAAGAGCTCTGAACTTGGAAACCAGCACAAATGCTGACAGGGCCTAGTAAGTCCCACACCCCTTTCTCAGTGACCCATCTCAGCCTGGGCTTAACCCCAGTTTGGGATTTGTGTTTTCAGAAATGAAGCATCACAAGACTCAGACATAAGATAGCCTTATTGTAAGTGTGGTTCTTAAACTAAGGTCTAATTCTAACATTTCTATATTGTTGTTGTGACCACATATTCATCTAGTGTCTTTTCTGATAACTGGAGCCTTACAGTATTCCCTTTGCCTGAATTTCTAACTCAGGAATAAACTCAGCCCTTCATTCTTCTAGCAGTTGACCACCATTTTTACCTTGTTCTTGTAGTAGCTTTTAGTATGCACTCGGTTTTGTAGCTGAGCCTCAGATTCAGAAATCTAGAGTCTGGTGTAAGTGTTAGAGTCGCGGAAAGATGGCAAACAGTAGTGAAAAGTCCAAAAGTACTTTCTTCTCTAGGCCTGCTGGGTCAGTGTCATAGGCACTGATGCAGGTATTTTTGCGGTTTGGGCTGGCCTGATGTTCCCAGGGTACAGTTGCTTTGGCCCTGACACGTCCTTCTCAGCACCATCTGATTATGTGAGCTACCCAGAACAGAAGTGGCTAGAGCTAATTATGGTCCACTGTATCTTAGTTTGGGTTCCCCTGGAAGCAAAGCTGGAATTTGGGCTTAGATACATATAATTCACTTTGGAACAGGAATGAGAGTGTGGGGCACCGTGACAGGGAAAATGGATTCATTACTAATGTCATTGTCACTTCTAATTTCATAAGATGCTCTGCAAAACAAAGAGAATGGCTGGTTTTCAAGAAATTTCTGGGTGAAAAACAGGAGTCTGCAGATATATTTTCAACTACCATTCCTAAGGGCTGAGATGTTTTCACTCCGTGCATTATCATCTCTGCCTTTTCAGGCAGTCTCCCACCACTTTGGAGTGCTTTTTTCCCCATTGTTTTGCTGGTGAAGTCCTTCCAGGCCCACCCTCTGAGTTATAAGGAAGTCTGTTCAATGGATCAATGGTCATATTCAAAGAAGTTTTGATGGCATATTTTGTTAATTTTTATATCCATCCCAATCTGACTGTTTTTATTTATTTTCAGGGTAATTTATGTAAAAGGAAGGGAGATATAATGTGATCTTTCAGGTGTTTACAAACCTGAAGATCTTTCTTCAAGCTTCCAAGATGACAAAAGCTAGTCAACTCCACAATTTTTATTATTATTCCATTGTCTTATATCAAAATGTTAGAACTCCCATTCTAATGAATGTTTTTTGCCTCCACTGAGATCAGTCTTAATCATTATGATGCTACCTCTCATCTCTGTTTATCACCAGTAGCATCTGAGAGATGTTCCCAACTTTCTGGTGAGTGATCTAGGTCTAGAATCCTAAACCAAGGTTTTGCTGTCTTTGAACATTCCAGGGACAAACTGTCTTAGGTTGAGTTCCCTGAAAAGTTAAGCTTGAAACAAGGCTGTGTGGCAATAGTGCTGTAGGCAACAAAGGCTCAATTTGGGAGGTGTTTTCAGACCACATGATGCCTACAAAACAACTGAGTTAGCTGGTTGCTGTTAGGTTTTATTGAAACTAGAAAGTGATGAGAAGGTATAGGAATGGCAACCTACTGGGAACTATTAACAAGAAGGCCAAATGTAAGAAAGCTGATTTTCAAAATAGGCTATACAGATGCCCTGATCACCTGTAGTGGAAAGGTACATGTTGCAGCCTGATGACAGTCACAGAGTTCAGAGACACTTGAATGCTTAGAGGTGGCAGAACCCTAATGGCATGTCAGTACACTAGAGGGGTAAATTTATGAATCTTATGATGGAAGAAAACAGTGTCTGGATCCCCCTGAGGATGTTTACTCTATAATGCTCTCAAAATATATGGGCATATGAACGTGACCCACATTTCCCTGGCAAAGGCTGGCACATCTACCTTGGTCCTGATTCTGCTTTATCCTCATTAGTAGCCCCAGGCACTTCCTCCAAACTTTTTTCTTTCACTAGAGGAAAACTTGCAAGTTACTTCATGGATCTCTTTTTCTGACGGTCATTTTCACTAAAACAAACTTTGCACATTTAATTCTCTCTTAGTGTTTAATTCTTGGAGGATTGGGACTACTATAAAAAGTGTAAAAGGGCCAGGAATTTAGCTCATTGGTTACGCTGCCTGCCACACAAGCACAAGGACCCGAGTTTGATCCCAGGTACCAAAAAAAAAAAAAAAAAAAAAAGTATAAGGAAAGAGAGAAAATTGAGAAAGAACAAAAATCTCATCACAAAATAAAATAATCTAGGTAAACTTAATCAAATTGTATTAGCCTTAAGTAACTACCAAAAAGAAAAGAAAATTAAGAAAGGGACAGAATTGAAAGAAATTAAAAAGCAGTACAAAGTGAAATGATAAACAAAATGATCATGAACCAAAGTCAAAAAGCTTTCAAACAGGTGACCTGGGACGATGTCATGAAAAGAATAGGGATAGGACGGTGAGGAAAACACAACAAAAAGAGAAGAAGCCTGCAAAAGCTAGTTCTGCTAAACAAAGTCATTCCCTGTGGGACAGAGTGTTGGCAGTTCCACAGAAGGCTCCAAAAGGCATAAAGAGGACATAGACATATGTGATCATCTATGGTAATGGTGACTTCTCAATGTTGTATTTGTTTACCTTAAACCTACAAAGATATATACCTTTTAGTTATACATGGTTTTAGCACATCTGAAATTGATAATCTTTTGTTTATATTATAAATAGCATATGGGCCACAGTTTTTGTTATAATGAAATCCAAATGAATCATAAAGCAGTTGTATTTTTCTGAAAAAGTTGCTTCAAAACAGTGGAAAGCTAAAAGCATCTACAACAAGCAGACATTGCTTATTTATATTTCCTTAATTAAATGAGTTTACTCACTTATTTTAGAATTTGATTCATTACAATAATAAAGCAGAGTAGGGTATCATAGTGGTGACATGTTCATAGAGGCAGGAATATCCTGAATTTCACTAAATTCTAAATGTGTGATGGATCTATTTTTAATCTTGTTCGCTAGATTTAAAAATTAACCTTCTTGTAGTTGGAGGCAAATTTCAGAAGAAATAAGCTACTAGCCATGTGGCTAAATTTTGTGTAGCTTTTGTATAGCTTTTGTATAGTTTTGAAAGGTTACCTATATGATAATGTTTTGGGGCCTGATTGCATATTAGGCATTAAATAAACAGAAGATTTCAAGTAAAACTCTCTCTGGTCACAAATGCATGATATTTTTGATAATGTTGACTTTAAAAATAATATATTAAAAAGCCTTTTCCAGATATAATATTCTCCATCAACACTATTAAAGCTATGGTTTCTATATAAATTCTATCTTTAACATAAAGTTACAGCTAATCTTGGCTTTTAAATTTGGACTTTTTCTAATTTGCTTTAAGAATAGTATTGAAATAAAAATGAAAATAAAACTTGCTTACTTTCAAATAAAAATGAATCTTAATTGTGAACTTTTAGTTGATCTCAAGTTGTATCAAAATAATTCATTTATGTTAATGATAAAAGTAAAAAAAATTTATTTTTACTACTTTCTACATGCTAGCTACAAGGGATTGTTGAAGGTTCTATTTATTCCGTATTTTCATTTATAGCAAACAAGTTCAGTATTTCATCCATCAAGTCCAGAAAGTATTCATATCAGCATCTTTCAAATCTATTTCAGAGTCAACTTTATGACAGGAAACAAGATGAGGTGTGATTGAAATATATAATGTATGTTTAAATAAAAAAATTATGGTAAAGGACATATTGCCATTAATCCCACTCAACTACTCCTCTTTGATTTGAACATACTTACCCTATCACTCTTGCTACTTTCTCAAGCATTTCTGGAAGTCCTCTTCCATGAGTGTTTTTATAATGTATGGTCAAGAATATGATGAACGCTGCTGCTGAGTGTCATTCAAAGAAAAAGCAAGCTCATAAAAAATTAGTGTTCTCATCCACTCTATTTACTGGATCTGGCATTGTGCAACTTTCTAGTTCTTCCCTAAAGTCAAAATGATTGTGAAAGATAAAAGTTTTGTATCAATTCGGGGCCTGCTGGCAGCCATGTTAGCACAACTGAAGATACTCATGAAAGAGGACCTCCAGAACTGCTTCAGAAAGTGGCAGTAGTGATAGGATAAGTGCATTTGAAGCATGGGGGAGAATTTTGAAGTGGATTAATTGCAACGTATCTTTTACTGTAATGAATTAAAAAATTAAACGTTTACTGTAGTTTTTTTTATCATGCCTCTTACACTATTTTTATGGAGACTCATGTCTAAGATCCTTTTGCTCCAGTATATCAGCTTTTCTCTTTCTCTTCCTTTTTTGACTAGAGCCTAGACTTCCACCACACATGAAAGTAAATTTTTCCTCCATGTGAACATCAGATTTTTAGGTCATTAGCTCTTTGGGAAAAATCTCCTGACTAAGTGGTATTTGTTTGGGAGCACAAGGAAAGATGAGAGGTATCTAAACCTACAAAGGGATTATTCTTGGATTGATTTTTTTAAAAAATTTTTTAGATTTTTAAAAAGTTCATTTGCACAGGAAGTGAAATCATTAAATCAATTACAAAGAAAATGAAGTAAATATACAGTTTATCTTGTGCAGTAAATTTGAATATATGTACAATTAAATTTAAATTGTCAGAAAAGTAATAAAGATCTCTAATTCATCTACCACAGCAATACTTTTGTGTCTGGCTGGTTATTCTCATCATCAAAGGAAGTGAATAGAATTATATGTTTGTGGCAACATATAAACTGGTGACAATTTTTGAGAGGAAATAATTCAGGTCATTTTTTCATGGATGATTGAGGAAATATGCAAGTGTAACACTAGTCATGTCAAAATAAGTTTATGAGAAAAAGCAATGTTGATAAGTTTTCCAATCTGGGGGAAAAAAAGTGCCTGAAAATGTTGGGGCCACTTATTCATTTATACTGCAATTCACAGAATCATTGAAAAGGTCAGGCATTTTGTGCATTCAAATAAACAATTAGGAGAAGGGTATGTCATTTTTAAAATTTAGACAAAGATATGTAGATATTCTTAAAAATGAAACTGAGAAATGAAATAAGTTCTAAAAAGTTGTTCAGGTACTTTGTTCTGAAGAACAGGCACAGGAGGAATCTTCTCATTGGGCTCCCCCTACCCCACTCTTGAGCCAAAATGTGAGAACATGTTATACTTGAAACACAGAAATCAATAGTATGCCATGTCATATCTAAGATGATATTTTTAAAAACCCTCAAAATTGGAGCGGAACATACCACTCTCCCTGCTCTGAGTAACGAAGACTACACACACAACAGTTGCTGCTGAGGAAAATGTGAACTTGTTTCTTTGATATCTGTGGCTTTGCTTATAAAAAATTCAACCCATGAGGTTAACCTGTCCATCGGGCTTATCATGTAGAAATTCCATTGTGTCTGAGTGCTTCTATGCGTGTGACAGCCTGCATACACACCTGGAGCATGCCCTCCTTCACTGAGTTCTTTCTGATAACACCACAGGGCATCAATGGCAGAACTCAACTCCGCCAGCATCCCTGTGCTCACCACCTCAGACTGACTTTGAACAAGTCCACTGTCAAGGGACTTGTATTTGTTGCTCTGAAAACAGCCTACCTCATGGAGTGGTTCCAAAAAACCCAAAACAAAACAAAACAGTCTGAGTAATTGTAGTATTATTAGAATAAGTATATTCTTTCTCAGGGTGGTTATTTTGAAGGGGCTAATATTCATTTAACAGGATGATTTCTAATGTATTGCTAAAAGAAAATCCTCCAAAATCTCTTTTTCAAATGCACTCATAAAAATTAAATGAGTATACAAATCACCTAGGCTTAAATACGGTTTGAGGCAAATGAATCTGTCCTATTTAACATTATATTTGCATTTCTGGCTTTTATAAACTATCTCCTGTATTGCCTGTTTACTTTTTCATCTGAATTCCTTGGTCAAGCTCCCTTCTTCATTTGAACGACAAATGTAGCAGTCATATAATGGTTTTTAAAACACTGTTGTTATTCTGTCTTTAAACTGCAGCCTCACTATATCTTTCCTGTGATTATTATTTTTTTCTATATATTTTGGAAATGCTTCAGATATGAATTTTCCCCCTAAGAGTGTGGTGTTCTCTTGGCTCTCATTCTTTCTGAATCCTGTGGAAGGTCAAAGGCGTGTCTCTACCTCTCTTCTGCCCTCATTCTCCACATCAGCAAGCTGTGCTGGGTCCTCTTCCCAAATATCTTTCTGAGAAGCACTGCTCCAGCCTCTATCTCTACCACCACTTCCAAACCATTATTAATCCACTAGCTTGAATTCTTGGAAAACCTCCTTACTGCTCATCCTGCTTTCCCCTTGTCCCCTGTAGAACTTCCAGACAAAAGCATCTTGCTGCATGATGGCCTTGAAATGTAATTCAGGTCATGTCAGTCTCCTGCATAAAATGTTCCAGTGTCTTCTCAGTGTGCCTGTAAATAAAGTTTCTCTGTCTGGACTCTGCTCTGTCCTTCTCTCTCCAACCTCATCTCAAGCCATTGTCCATTGAGTTGCTGACAATCATGTCAGCTACACTCTCTCTAGGCTTGGCCTAGTTTGTTCTGGCTGGAATACTCTTTCCACTTAATATTTCATGGTTGGCTTTTCTCAGCCTTCAGATATCAGCAATCATCTCTTCAGACAGCTCATTCCTGGCTATTTAATATACATTATCCACCCTATTACTCCATTCTATCACCAGGCTTGATTTCTCTATGATACAGTACTTCTTACTTCCTGATATTTTTTCTTCTGCATGTATATATTTCTTGCTTATTGCACATGAACATAAGATCCATGAGAGTAGATAACATTTTTACATCTGACTTCTCACTGACTAGTGTGACATGGTCACATGGTATATATTCAGCAAATATTTGCTGAATGAATGAATGGATGCCCAAAATGAGCCTGTTTTAATGTTTCAATATTTCCATCTCTGATTTTTCTGTTTGCTTTGCTGGTCTCATTCCATTCTGGTCTGTATCAGTGGCCTCTCTAACCCTCAGTGCTATGATCTCTGTTACCTATATATTACACATTCTTTTGGAATGGTTAAAAGCAATGGTATAAATCTGGTTGCTGGGGTGTAAAATTGTCTACTCCTCTGTGTGACTTTGGAGAAGTAAAATAATATTTCTTAGTTTCATTTTCTAGTCTGTGGAACAGGTTACAAATAGTACTTATTTTCAATATTAAGTGTTTATAATTGTGGATGGTATATGGTAAGGTGGAAGAACATGATACTTGTATATTTTTATGTTAAGTATTCCTGTGCTAATTCTCTATAATCTGTTTCTCCAATATATAATGTAGATTCTAGCTAGCATATTTATTATAGACAATACCATCATCAACTGGAAATTTAGCAGATCTGGCAAGGGAAACTTGGGTTAACATTAATTAGCTGGAAAAGTCACTTTATATTTCTGGGATTAAGTTTTTTCTTTGTAAAATTAGCACGGTTGAATTAATTTCATAAAAGTTTAAAAATACAAAAATGTTAGCAGAAAAGCTAATTTTCGAATTTGTACTGAACTCTAATTTTAATAACATGCTGAAGTAAAGATTCTCTAGTTGATTCTCTTTTTCTTTCTCTTTTACCTCACAGTAACCAGAAGCAAAACTATAGAAGTTGTGCTTTTTCATTTAGCTTGTGATTATTTTTTATGGATATTGCTTTAGTATAGTCAACCCTCTGGAACTGTGGTCTCTGCATATTTGGAGTCAACCAGCAACAAAATATACTTGGAAAAATATTGTGTCTCTATTGAACATGTACAGAATATTTTGTTGTCATTATTTCCTAAACAATATATCATAATACCTATTTACACAGCTTTACATTGTCTCTGGTATTATAAGCAGCATAGAAATGACTTAACTGAATATGGGAGGATATACATAGATTATATGGAAATACTGTGCTGTTTTACGTAAGGAACTTGAACATCTACAGATTTTGTTTCCCCAAGGCATCCTGAACAAATCCTGTATGATTACTGAGGGATACTCAATTTTTAATTAATTAATTTTTAATTCAGTTGTTCATAAATTGCTACCTCAACTTCTGTAGTTCACAGTGGTAAGGCTCCATAGTTAGTATAAATGTCTATTCCATACACATGAGAAATTGATTTTTAATTAGGGCATTACTAGTATTTTTTGATTGACTTTGCTTTCTTCCCATTGTTTGTAATGGAAGTTCCTAAGAGTATAGTTTGTAATGATTGCCCTTATAATTGGAGAAATATTACATGGTACTTTTTTTTACAATAAATGTTTCAGTATATTTATTTTACCATATTTTGTGAATATTATAATATTTGACATCCAAAATTTGAGAAAATATATTTCTAAGCATATTGTCTATGCATAAAACAAACACATGTGAGTGATTCTACAATGTGTCTCTGTCCAATGCTTTCCTAAATCCTCCTCTTAAACATCTCGTGCTAAGAAGCATGTCCTTTCAACGTAGCAGTATCCTCAGCTTGGTGAGTTTTTATACATTTTGGATAGACACCCACTGAAAATTCTGTGTTTCACATAAACCTAAAGCAAGTCTTTTGTAGTATTATATCCCTTTATTTTTAACATAAGAAATCACTCTGTTATCTAATTTTTTAGATTGAGTTTCTGTGTGCAGAGTTTTCTTAAATCAGGTGTGCATGAATATTAAGTATTACTTATCTCTTCCTTTTGCTCCTGACCTTAATTATTTTCTTATGATGCGTAGAAACTGTGACTAATGTGCTCCCATCACTATACTATTATTTTTCATGCACTTCAGAATTCTAATTAAAATTTCCTTTGAAAAATTTATACCCTCCAGTTCTACATAGTATTAAAGTTTCTTTCATGTGTATCAGCACAAGTTGAAGGTAAACATTTTCCCTTGATTTAATCCTCTCAATTTCTCTTTACCTCTTCTACTTGTAAACCTTTGCATTCTATTTAAGCACTATTTCCCCTATCACTAACAGTGTGATTATTTTTATAGAACATTGTGTGGTAGAGGATAGATCCAGGCTATTCAGCCATTCCACTGAATGTAGTCTTACAACACTACCTGCCATCAAGATGGTCCTCAGGTCAGATTTTCCCATGTCAGTCAATGACCCTGGTGTCACTTAAACTCTGCACTAGGGGTAACTGATTCCATCAGAGTGAGTCACATTTCTTACCCACTGCTCTCTACCATGGGGGCTCACTTCTCTCCTTATTCTGCTATTTTTCATAGCACACATTTACTAGATAAACTCCTACATGTTTTATTTATACATCACTACACCTTTTCCCCATTTCTTCTATTAAAATATAGGCCCCACACGGACTAATATTTTGTCTGTTTTATTTACTTCTCGATCTCTGGTTTATAGAATAACACATAGCAAGAATTAATATAAAAATTAAAATTGATGAGTAAATACATCTCCTGTTATCTATTACTTTCCTTTGTAGATGTCCTTTTCCCTTTAATTTTTCTAGATGATGCTTTCTAAGAGAAATTATGCTTAGTTAAGATAAAGTTAGCAGCTGCAATAGATAAATACACTAATCTCAGGAACTTTCCATAAAATTTATTTTTATGCAACGTCTGTAAGAAGTCTAGGATAGATAAATGTGCATGACCTCCTGACAGCTGTCTTCCAAGCAGTGATTTGGCAGCCTAGGCTCCTTCTTTTTGTTTAGCTCTGCTCTGTTGAACATAGGCTTCCAAGGTGACTGTGCCCATCTGAGCCAAGCCAGTGAAGGCTGGAAGCCCATGAATCGTGGCACGTGGCGTGTGTCACTGCTGCTCTCTTCTGAGGCAAGCAAGGAAGTGTGGAACTTCTGAAGGTTCCAGGATAAGAGGAAACAATTTGGCACTTAAGTAGTCACCCTCAGCCCCAAATAGTCACAATTATTTGCGAAGCTTTGAGAATTAAATAAAGCTTACTAAAATTGTCTCTGAGTTATTGCAGTGGAGTTCAATTCCATAGAGATGTCTGGGAGGGATGCCAAAGATCCAGTTTCACTAGTGCACCCAAACTAATTTCTGCTTGAGAAAGCTTCTTCAGCAGTGCTTTAGTAGACTCCTTCCTTCCTTCTCTCCCCTCCTCTCCTTCTTTGATTCTTCTTAAGGGTTTTAATTCTAATATGTCATGTTCTCAGAATCCAAAGTACAAAATTTCCTTCTTCCACTATGTCCGACACCCAGCCCATTTTATTTTTTGTGATATTCTTTGATATATGGCTAAACAGGAACAAACACTTAATTATGAATTTTGGAAGGCAAGGGTGTGCCATGCTAAATTAAATTCCAGAATCCCCATCTAGTGAACCCCACTTGGTAACAAATAAAACCAGTTTGGGGAATGGAGGTTGGAGTTTTAAGTTGTTATTCAATACCATGCCAAAACAGTCTAGATAATTACTACTTTAAAATGTTAAGTGGGTAAGCTAGATGTTTCCACATGGAGGAAGCATTTTTAAATGACAGCTTTTCAATAACTATTAAACAATGTGGGAGTAAAATGTTATGATTATCAATTCAAACAAATAGTAAAAACTCATATTTTAGTCAGGTTAACTAGTGAAAAAGAGAGGAAATACATTAAATAAAAAGTCACTAACCAAGTGTTGGATAAACATATCCAGTAACTAAAAATAGTGATAATGGCCAGAAATAGCAGCCCCATTGAAAAGCAGGATTTGGGCTGGGGATTTAGCTCAGTGGTTTCACCACCTGCTGCGCAAGCGCAAGGACCCGAGTTCGATCCCTGGTACCAAAAAAAAAAAAAGAAAAGCAGGCTTTCCTGGAGCAGATGTGTAATTCATAGAATAGCAGTTTAATTTTACATGAAGAGAATAAAGTTAATTTTGTGTTCTCGTTGATATGCACAGCGATGTCACAGTTCAAAGTGCATGAGCATAGATGCAGGCAACCCTTTCTAATGCTGCTTTAAACATCTTTGTTGGTTTACACATAATATTGCTTCCTTATCTGACAACATGGTGATCAGTGTGAAGCCTTTCTTCTGATTTGCCTCTCAGACACTTCATTCAGCAACATTTATGGATGCTGAGGATCCAGAGAGGAATAACATAAAGTCTCCCCTACAGAATAATCTAATGGGAGGCATACTTATCAGTGTGCAATTACAATGCAAAACAGAGGTCCAGACGTGAGCTGGACTCAGAGGAGGACTCTTCTGGATTGGGGCTCCTAAAATGGTGGGAGGGCAGAGACATTCCCATATTTGCATTCGTATGCATCTGAGAAAGTATCAAGAAAGAGAGTGGCTGTTTTTAGAGTCTGAAGCATTCCTTTTAATTCTCCTGATAAGCTCAAGTAAAAAGGACTTGAAAGGGAGCAGAAATAAGAGAAGCTATAATACCCAGATTTTTAAGTATTAGTTAGAATTGAAGACTTAAACAGGCCTTCTCAATAGTAGAATATTGACATTTTCAACTGGTGAGTTATTCATTGTGAGTTGTAGGATGATTAGCAGCATTCTCAGCCTCTATTTATTTGATGCCAGTAGTAGCACTCTGACACTTAGCTGTTATCAAAAAATGTGTCCTGATACTTCTGAGTGTCCCTTGACTGAGATCAGCTCACCTAGAAGATATCTTTTCTCTTCAGGCAGGCTGTTTCCTACTTTCTTCCTATGGATTTTACTTACTTCCTATAAATACTTTTACCCCCTCATCTTATATATTTACCAATTTTCTCATGTTAAATATCCTCTCAGGTAATGGGTAACATAGAGGCAGGGACCATATCTGCTTTGTATGTGTGTGTTTTATATAACTACTACACTCACAGTGCCTCACAATTTCTGAGGGAATCATAAGAGTTTAGTAAAGAATGAGTGAAAGTGGAAATTGCAGCAATGCCTGTGTGTTCTTTGCCTTCCTATATTCACACCCTTGCAATGTGAGTTTGCATTCCTCTGATAAAGAGGCGGTCTATTTCCGCACACCTTGGATCTGGTCAAGTTTTATGATTTGCTTTGACTAACAGGAACAGCAAGTGGAACATAGGAGGAGATTGGAGAGGTTCCTTCATATCAAGACTTTCTTTTTGCTTGTTGGGGCTCAAGGGCTCACCTGTTAGAGGATGACATCACATAGAGAAAGGTCTCATTGTCCTCAGATGTCCCAGCTGAGCGTATCACAGACTAGCTGGATGACTTTTAATGCCAGAGACCAGCTGAAAACAGTTCAGCCCAGCTCAATTTTCCAATCTGCTAAATAAATTTTTGTTTCTTTAAACCACTACTTTTGATGGTTGTTTCTTAAAGTTAATTGATGAATGTTTCTCCACATCTTTATAGATCTATTTGTAGAGACTAGGTAAGAGTAGTTTATTAGTTTGTTATGGCTTCCACAGCAAAGTACTACACACTGGATGGCTTAAGAGAAATTCACCTGTGGTTCTGCAACCCAAAAGTCTGAAATCAAGGCATTGGCAGTGTTGGTTCCTCCTGAAGGAGGTGAAGGAGGATTCTGTCTCAGGCCACTTTCCTCAGTGTGTGGATGAGTGTCCTTGTCCTAGCATGGTGTTCTTCCACTTTTATAAATGCAATGCTCATAGTAGAATAGAATCCACTTCAATGGCCTCATCATAAGTACATGTATTTATGATCTTATTTCTATAAACATCATGTTCTGAGGTACTACAGGGTTAGTGCTTCAATATATGAATTTTGAGGGTGCATAATATAACTCTTGACAAATAGAAATTTGGAGAAAATTGAGCAAAATATGATACCAAAATACTTGCTGCTATATTTTCATGTCTTTTTAAGGAATTAAATTTTATTGATATTTATTCAGAAAACAGGGGACTTCCTCAGAGCTTTGAATTATAGAAGTACTGTAATCCTATTATCATAATTTTTATGGAAAAAATGATACTAAGGAGACTGTAGTGATATAATCTAATAAGGAGGCTGGAGTTCCTCTTATCACAATGATCTGAGCTCTTGCTGCGGGGAAAAGGGATGGGAGGTGCTTCTGGGGCCTTATTGCTGTAAATATGCTGGGCTGTCAGTGAGCACCTGAAAGTTACTTATTTGAGGTATCATCCTTTAAGAGAGTGACAGACATGGCACGGCACACACAGGTGAGCGTGATCAGGAGGGAAAGGGTCTTGATAACATGTCACAGCTTAAGCTAGGAGAGGGAGAATGCAATAAGAGTGATAACTGGTTTTAGCTCTTTGAGAGGTTGTCATTAGGAAGAGGGATTAAACTTGGTCCTGTGTGGCCCAATAGAACTAGGACCCATGAGTTAAAACTTTAGCAGACAGCTTTCAGCTATAACATATGTAATGGAATTGTTTAGTTGGAGCAACCCCAAAAGGGAGTAGTCACGGATATTTCTTCTGGTCCTGAGATTTCCAGTTCTCCTCTAGTCAGTGAGAAGAGGAACTACTTGTGTCAAGGTCTTTTTTTTTCTTAAAGTACATTCTTTCTTTTTTTTTTTTTTTTTTTTGGTACCGGGGATCAAACTCGGGTCCTTGCGCTTGCGCAGCAGGGAGCAAAACCACTGAGCTAAATCCCCGGCATGTGTCAAGGTCTTTGCAGCATCTGTGGTACTATATGACATTTATGCAAGCAAATAAAATTTTCTGTTGCTTGATGTATGAATGGAACAGAAAGACACAGACCACAAACCCCTTAAATGATAAATCCTTACTCTATCCAATAATCAAATGACATTAACATCTGTTTTGTGGATTAACTGAAATAAAAGGAAACTCCTCCCCATCCACTTGACACTTAAAAGCAAGCAGTTTTTTGTTTAAAGAGCAGTTTTGATCTCCTTTTCTCTAATTTGCACCTGTCATTTATCCCATGAAATCAGCCCCTTATCATGAGGCCCAGAAGCCTCTTGCTTTTTATTAAAAGGCTTATGAAAGAGCTCTCAAACTAATTTCCCTGGTCTAATAAGCATCATAAATAAGATACAATTTGAATATGCTGTTCCTTCACTCCAAAGTTATTTCATGAATGGAGGCAACAATGCATATAGGCACAATTTATGAAACTAATAAAGTAGTAATGCCATCAATAATATTTATGAAGGATCTACTCTGTCCAGTAGAATGTGTGATACCATGGGAAATGGGAAATGACCTAAGATCCATTTACTCTTTAATAGCTCAAAGTCTGGTTTGGCAGAAAGTTCTAAGACACTGGCAACATTAAGTTCTCAACTGCTTGCAATATGAAGGCAGATGAATGCACTAATGGGGGGAGTCTTGTAAAAATTAATTCAGCTATGAAGGGTGAAAAATCGTAATGCACGGGAGAGGGAGAGAATTTTCAGAATGTGGAGACAGTTGGGCAGTTTTATGTGTTGAATTGTGTCACCCGAAAAAGACACATTTAAATCATCTCCCTTGGAACTGTGAATATTACCTTATTTGGAAATAGGGTTTTTGCAGGTTTAACCAAACTAAAATGAGGTTATCCAGGATTAAGGAAATCCAGATCCCTTATGGAAGTGTACCTAATTCAATGACTGGTATCCAGACCAAAATGGGAACTTTAGACACAAACACAAGTAGGCAAAGAATGACATGTAATAATGGCTCCAAAAATTGGAGTAGTATATAAAGCCAACAGACACTTTAGATTGCAGCTGTTTCCAAAAGTTAGGAGAGGTACAGGGAGCAGATTCTCCCTCAGGCCAACGTGGTCCCTGTGAAGGAAACAACCCTGCTGAGACTTTGATTTCAAGCCTGTATCCTCCAGAACTGTGTAACAATACATTTCTGTTGTTTGGGACTGGAGGATATAGGGACAGAAAGACCTGTGTGAATGCTTAGTGGAAGCAGGAATATTAATAGGACCAAATGCAGCTTATAGTTTTCTATAGTACTTACTACATGCCAGGCATCACTATAAATACTTTGCATATATTATCACATTTTATTCTCAGCACAACTCTTAGAGGTAGCTACTCTACCTAATTTTGTCTGTTATCTTATTTGAAAACAGTGTTGTTCTCATTTTCCAGATGAAGGAAAAAGGAAAGATGATTAAGTAACTTGCTCAAAGATGCAAAGAGAGTAATTGATGGAGTCAAGATTAGAATCTAGAAAACATGGGCTCTGGACCTTGCATTTGAAGTGGGTTGAAAGGCAGGAATAAGGTGACCCTTTGGGTATAGACAGAGAGAGGGAAGCTGCTTATTTGCCCTTCCTCACAGTCTTCTGTTGTTTAAAGAATTTTTTGATAAAAATACATAAAAGACCTTTTTTGGATAGTATAACAAATCGTTCCTTAATTGTCTATAAATCAGTGCTGGTGTCTCTTATTGCATTTCATTTTCAGAGTGAAATCTAATAATAAGTTGGTTCTTCTGTGCTCAGTATTAGGTCACCTAGTCTCCATAATTTTGCTGATTTCTTTACTCTTTTTGTCCAAAGAGTATGTTAATTGCTTCAGGAGTCACACTTTCCCCAGCATGGTTATAATTAATTGAGAAGACAAGGCCTGGATAACCAAAGCAAAATCGCTTCCTGTCCTTGTAGTAATTCTCCCTTAAGGATTCTCTTCAAGTGATTCTAATTAGAGGAAAATGAGCCAGCACATTGGATAGACCCAAATCTGACTGCCAAAAGTTTCTTTAAAATGACTTAGTTTACTTCAAGTTTATAGAAGTACTTAATAGAGATTATTTATTTATATATGACTACATAGCATTATACGTGGTAATATATAATATATATTATATTGTTATATATATGTTATATATATTGCCTGCTCTTATTATTTTAAAAAAGAAAATTAATATGAATGTTAAGATTAATTTAAACATGATGGAGCATGAAGTAATTTTCTAAAGTTCAATGAAAATATAACACACATATATAAATAAAATATACTTATGAGGATAGTTTACCTAAAACTTGTGGGAAAAATTTCTATTAAACATATTAGAGAAGAGAAATACATAATTAAAAGGAAGACAATGAGGTATTTGTCAAAAAGCAGAATTTCATTTATTTAAAATAAATTAGTCTTTAATTTTAAAATTACTCATATGGTAGATATTAGGATTAATTGGAAAATATCACAAATATAAGCTTTTCTGATATGTTTACCTTGTGGCTCAGTACAGCATTTAGGAGCAAATATGCAATTATAATTTTTGACAGTTCAATTTTAATGGCTTATAGAATGCAAAAACTGAAATGATACTATCAAGTCACTGACTGAAAAATTGTCTTGTTTGCTAGCCAATTAACTGTCCTTTGAAATGAAGGAAAAGCCTTTAGAAGTTCAATCAAAGTTAAATTTTCTATACTGGTTGACACAGGAGAATTTTAGGTCCAGCTGTTGACCTGTCTTGTCACTTTGCCTGGAGAAGAGTGACTTTCAGATACAGCATAATGAACTTAACACATATTACCATAAGGTCAAATTTTCTAGCAAATACTTCTGAAAATGACCAAAAAATGGCTGTTATTTTTATAAGCTTCAAATAAAACATTCTGAGTTTATCATATGGCAACTTATAGATTTATAGGAGAGAATCACTTATTGCTAAATCATCTTTTTAAAAGAAACCTACTATGCATTACCAGCTCATGATTTAGTTGTGGCTTCCACTTAACTGTAGTAGCAACAATGATGGAGACTTTGAACCAGAGTATACACTCTTAATTTTGAGATATGAACTACACATCCCTGAAGTGAAAGGAAATAACTTTATCCTCAATCATAAAATGGAATTAATGGAACACCTTAAAGTGGGATCATATACATGTCAGGTTAGCTATGAGGAGATTAGGATGTACATATGGAATATGTTGGGAGACATTGAAAAGAATGAGAAAGTCTGGAATTTATTTCTAACCTTGCCGTAAGCTAATTAAAAATTCCTTACCACATTTATTAAGAATTTGTTGTTCAAGATGCTTTAATTTTGTTTAGATTTCAGCTTTCCATATTCATGAAGTTAGAAGAAAATAGAGGGTTAAGCTTTCAAACCTCCCAAGTACTTCGCAGTGCTAAGATTCTTGATACCATAAGCACCTAGTTCACACTTTGGCCGACAAGACATTCTACATTTAAGTGTGTTTTCTTCCAATACTTTAAAAACGTATTTTTAAAACAGTGTCACCTCTTTCACTAGGTTATCCCTTAAGGATTGCTTCTGGTCCTAGGGTCTTGATCTTAAGACTAGTCCTGATTGTAGTACATAAGAGGACAGCCATACAGTTTAGTGACTAGGGTCTTCACAGATGACACTGCAGGAAGAAGAGACTGTGACAAACTGTAGTCAGAGAATTACTGTGAAAATCATATTTTCCATCGTGTGAAAACTATCTATTTCTTATAACAAAGTTTATGGTTCTCAGTCTCTGCAATAGAAAGTAAAAATGCCATTGGCCTTAGCTAGAACCACCAACATTTTGAGTGCTGTTTCTTTTATTCCTTTTCCATTTCTTAGAACCCTTCTCTAAAGCAGTGAAGTGGTTCCCTGGATCTGTCTAGCCCAGTCTTTGCCATGTCTTTCTTTCTATGGTTTAAATACTGCTTTTTATCCTATTCCATTCTTTTGTCAGTAAGAAAATTTTCCTTCTCTATCATTGTATAATTGCTTCTACATAGAATTTCATGGACTCATGACTAAGAACTCCCTGGGAATACAGACTATTTTGCTACAATTTCTAGCTCTGTGGAGTTCTGAAACTCATGAGCAACATTTCTAATTATTTTAAAAGGTAGCTTCTGAAAAAGAGCAATCCAATAAATGGAGTTTTCCTCTTCTCACTCCTAATTACCAGAGAAAAGTGCTTTTAACTACAAGATGCATTCCATACGAATTCACAAATTCCTTAATGTCAGAATCCTTTGAGAACTGCCTAGACATTAGAATAGCAGCTGAACAATGTGAGGTCATTAGTGCCCTTGGCATCCAAATTAGAACTCATTTTTTCTCCCAAAGAGAGTTTATTTTACACTAGTCAAAATTGATCACTGTGTTATTTAAAAATTTTGCTTTAATCTTAGCACTACTTCTATTTTATACATTTAAACTTTCCATTTTTTTCTCTTAAGAAATTTAGTAATATTTTAGTAATTTTAGTAATATTTAGTAGTACTTTTTAGTTATTTTAAAAAATTTGATTCTATAAGTTAAAAATAAAATACAAGTTGATGTCCTGATGGAAAGATGTGATGGAATTTTTTTCCCAAGGATATTATCAGTTTTGTTTTCTCTTCTTGTAATAAGTCACTGGCCATTAGTTTCCAATTGGCTTTTCTGCCCTTCCTTATTTAAACTTTCATGATTGTTTCCCTTCTTCAGAACCCAAGATGTTCTAAAGTAGAAAGAAACATTCTGGTCTCATACAAAGAGGATTTGAAGTACCATTTTCCTGGAAAATGTTATTTTAAAATCTTCTTTATTGTTCAGCCTACCTCTTTGATTCATCCTCCTTTTCACCTTCAAAGTTCCTATGTCTTTCTCCTCATCTGCCTCTGTGTCAGCACAGTGCTGTCACTAGAATGTATATCATCATTCTTTTCCCAACACATGTGTCTGGGTCTGACCTCTGCTTCCCTCCTGTCTTGCTCTTTGTTAAGCATTTCAAGATCAAATTAAATTTCATGACAGAAGCCTTCTGGTACTTAAAGAAAAAATCTACCTGGTTAAGAGGTATATAGTTTTGAGCAACATTACAACTTGACAGCAATCTGTACATGATTTATGTAGCATGTTATTTCACTGTGAAGAAAATAAAATCTCTTTTTAATCATTAAATAATTACTCCCACCTCTCCTTCACTGAGAAATAATAGAATCACTGTGCTGAGAGAGTTCACTGAAGTCCACCTACCTCTGTTGTTTGGGAGGGATTCCATTCTTAGACATTTTTAGGGAAGGCAGTTTCTGCAGTCCTATCTGCCAACATATTCCAATGTATCACTCTATGTTGGTCCTCTGAAGTACAGGCACACTCTTCACTCCATTCTTACTAGACACGAGTTTAAGAGATGAGGAATGAAAAGGCTGACAAATAGTACTTTGTGCTATGGGGTTTGATTGGTTGCAGTAATAAGAGTGACCATGAAACAGGCCTTCCCTATAATTAACTGTGTTCCTATGATTGCACATTTCTCAAGCAAGCAGATGGAAGATTTATGTGCAAGGCTGCTATCTTAGGTAAAGTGCAAAGAAAATAAAAATACCTCAGGGACGTGACTGTGGTTCAATACTAGCAGAAGTGTTTTCACTATCCTTACCACAATAATTATATCAGACCCTTCTTTTTCCCACTTTCCCTTGACTCTTTGACATCATCACTTTCTCCTCTTCCCTTTTCTTATACTCTGGCCATGCTCCAGTTTGCTACTCTTGAAATTTCACACCAAAGTCCTCAAAACTTTTTCTTTTCCTCGAAGTCTTCTCATGAACATAGACCTCTAGTTGGCTCCCTCATCTCTCAGGTTTTATAAACATCACTTTCTCAGTGAGGCTTTTCCTGAGAGCTCTACCCAAAATGCATTTGCCCTTGCAGCATGTGTACCTGCTCCTTTTCCTACTTCTGCCTTAATTGTTTTTTCTACTATTCATCACTATTTAAACTACTGTGCAGTATACTCATTTACCTTATTTACCATTTCTCTATTCCCTCTAGTACGTAAGCTACACTAAAGTAGGGATTTCTCTCTACCAAGCGACTCCCTGTTAATGTCAGTAAGCCATTCTAAAAAATGTCTTCTGTTTTAAAATGTTAACTGGGAGCCTGTTTCTCATAATTAGAAACACATGATACATTATATATAAACCCATAACTGACAACTAATTTCTCCATATATACCTAGGAAGTAGTAAAACACTTATATATAAATAAAAAGCTGTTAGATAAGAATATACAATGCATGAAAAAAATCTTTTTTGTGCTTCAAACAGATAATGCAGTTGTACAGTGTAAGCACTTTCCATATATACAGAAATAGATCACTTCTTGGAGTCAGAGGAACACAGACATTCCGTATGATGACACCATGGTTTTTAAAAGGTCTACATATGATTATGATGGTTTACACTTGTTTTCATAATATAATTGAGACTTTATGGATAATGTTTAATGAGATATTTGTATTTGAGTTTAGGGAAATATATTTTTAAATACTTTCCCCCTATAAGTATTGCTCCTAAAAATATTTTATTGCAAGATGTTTCCTGGGGAGTTTGGGTATTAAAAACTATATTAACAGAGTAACATTCTTCAAGGCAAGCCAGAATTTTGCTTACTGTTCCATTCACATCTCTTAAAATGATAGTTGGTACATAGCTACAGGCACAATAAATAGTTGATGAATGAAGTGAGAATATTTAGTTATCTGTAGGCTCTGATCTGTAGACTCAAGGACCATAAAGTAGGTCCTAAAATGTAGATCCAATCCATGAGGTCCATTCCACAAAAGCTTGGCAGACAAGACTGTACCCAGAACAAATGGGCTGTAAAGACCACAGCTTTGTTGATGAGATGTGTCCTACAGAAAGTCACCGCTTTCCGTAATGCAGTTTCTTACTCTGTATAAAAGAACAGAGGAGGACTTCAAAATCTTTAAATCCATTTCAATTTAAACATTTTACTGTCTATAAATTGAAACTCAAATATTCCTTTTGGTAGGATTTTTGAGTGGTTTAAATGAGAATTACATTTACATCATATGGCGCAGTGTATTGCACATGGTAAGTGTCTAATAATTGGTAGCTGCTATTATAATGTTTAATCTTCACATAAGGATATATCTGTTCATTTATTTTCCAGTTTAATTTTAGCTGCTACTGAGCCTAGGATGTAGTTAAGTAGTAGCTTTACAAGTGGTTTTGGAGAAGATTTTTGCCAATCATTTACAAATTGAATATATATATATATATATATATATTTACATATTTATATTCACATATATATATTTACAATGGAATCATTAAATTATTAAGACATAAGCTCTCAGACTTCTGAAACTCCTATTGGACCATCAATAGAATTGTTAGTGGGTTTTTTTTTAATTGTTAGTGGTTTTATTAAAAGGAGGTCCCCCCGCCCAGCCCAAGCAGACCAGATACCTCCATCTACTGGAGCATAGAGATAACAGGGAGCCAGCAGTCACTTTGCTGCTCTACCACTGCCCTGTTTGTCAGACAGCCCCAGGCCCCTCACCCATGAGACTCTAAAATTTTCCACCCTCTGGACCCTCCCCTACCTAAACTCCCCCATATCAACTGCCCACAACATCCTCTCAGTCCCAACAGTCTTTTTTCCCTTGGCCTGTCTGCACTCAGACAGCAATAAACCCATGGAATGTTGCTTGAACTTTGCCTGCCTTGGTGTCTCAATTGTGCCTTGGTCTGACCTTAGTTTTGGTTTGTTTTGTATGTCTCCTGCCTTTTATTAGTCTGAATAATTAACCAAGAACCATACAAAATTTTCAAACAAGGAAATTCCTTGATCTTGGGAAACTTCTTGACTTCATCCCCTTTTCCTTTTATTTTACTTTTAAGGGATCATTTTTAAAAATTTCTTCTACTCCCCACTTTCCAAACTGAGATTTTGATTCTCTTGTGTTGAAGAAAGTATAGATCTAGGTGGGGCTGATGATATTTGTGCTTTAGCCTCTTCATACTTTATTACAGGGAGAGGTGTGACAGTGGCAAAGAACAAGTATGTGAGAGCAAGAACAGAAGCGGAATCCTTAAGCTTATAAAACATTATCTTGGAAGTGGCCAAAGGGTTTGCGGATTAAGCCAAAGGCTTGAAAGTATAAATACCAATGACCTTGTATATTTTGATAGTCAGAATAAAGTTTTTTAGAGTGCAAATCACTATGAAAAAGCTTTTAAAAACTTTCTCATTTATGGAAAGACACAAGGAAATTTTCAGTTTGAGTGCTTAAGGCTTTTTTTTTCCTCCCAGTGTTGTGATAACTAATCAACTAATCAATTGATTTTAGATCATGGTGATTTCCTTTGAATGCAGAGTTCTTTTTATGAGAGTAGCAAAAACGAGTCAACAGGTGATTATGTGGAAAGGGTAATTCTCTGCTTTCTGGAAAAATATGCCTATTTCCATGATAATATAGAATCATTCTATTGTAGATAGGTAAGTTAATTAGATATCTTGTAGGCAGTTAGACAGGGCCAACATGGAAGACAATGGAGACACATTAACTGAAGGCCAGCATTGTAAAAGAGAAACTACCACACCCATGTGCTTCCCCTAGGGATGAATAGCAGTGATTGATATTCTGAAAGGTATTAATGATCTGAGTAGGGCACTGAGATTTTTCAGGGAAGATCCCTGACCCACCCCTTACTGAAAATCCTTGCTCATTTCTTGTAGCTTGCTATGGTGACTTGCTTCTCCAGTTGATCCCCATTTGATATTACCTAAGTGACTATACTTGTTGCAATCTTATTGGCTGATCATAGTTTTGTCCCACTTCATGTCCACTTTGTGATTTCTCATTGGATCAATATTGCCTAAAGGACTGTACTTGGAATCTTATTAGTTTTGTCCCAGTTTGTACCTGCCTCACCTCCTGGCTTTGTCCCATAAAACACCTTCGAGAAGCAAGGTGGATGGGGAACCCACTTTCTGGTCCCTTTTTAGACAGAAGCTGTCTTTCTCTCAATAAATTTTCCTACTCTTAACCTCTGTTGTTTCTAGAATTCAGTCTTTGATTTTAGAGAATGAGGAATCCAGTTTCTGATATCCAGCAGGTTTGGGAGTTACATCTATCCTCCTTACATCAGTTCTGTGATAAAATTATTGGACATCATTCCAAAAGGAAAGAGAAGCAAACAACTTAATCATAGAAAAACTTGAGCATTGGAAAGGGTATCCTGGGAAAAAGGCAACTGCTGATTATAAAGATATATTCTTGCATAAATATCCATACTGATATTTTTCTAAGTTACAGTACATTTTGAAAGGAAGGTCAAAAACAGAAGAATATATGTTCTGTAAATCTTACCTCTTGATCATTTCTAGGACTTTACATGTATGGCTTCACTCTGTGGTGATAGAGGAGGCCACTTTATACATACCCAACTTCATATTCTGACTCTGCCAATATGAATGTAGGTAATTTACTTTCTCTAATTGTCAACTTTCTCATCTGGAAAACTGGGCAGTGCCTATTTGGCTATGAACATTCATAGAACATCATTTTTAAGGGGACTAACACATAGACACAAAATAAATGTTAATTCATTAATAAAAATAAAATTTTGTCTCCTTTATGGAAATAAGAGACAAATTTTCTCCAGCTTGATTACAAAAATAGGACAAGCAATCTTCCTCTAGAAATATTCCTCTGTATAGTCATGGTAGAGAAAAATTCATATCATATTCTGGAGAAGGGCTGGCGAAGCTGCAATGAATGATGAAGGCGGAAAAATGATCAGCAGTTGATGACCCAACTGGCATTTCTATTATGTGAATTCATCTATCTACCTTGCAAATAAGGGTGCTTTAATTAAGTAAAACAACACTAAGAATCAAGGAAAAGTAGTATCAGAAGATATTTATTAAAACAGTGATTTCTAGCTGGGCATAGTGATGCGTGTCTGTAATCTCAGCACTCTGGGAGACTGAAGCAGGAGGACCTTAAATTTTCATCCAAACTGGGCAACCTGGTGACTTAGCAAGATCCTGTCTCAAAATTGAAACTAAAAAAAGACCTGGAGATGTAGCTGAGTGCAAAGGCCCTGGTTTTAATCCTCAGTGACACCCTGTATGTAAGTGATTTATATTATTAAAATGATCTTAAAGCTTTGGTCAATGGTCTGGTTCAGTTGGTTAGTTGATGAGCTGAATATGCTCAGGTTGTGGGTAAATCAAAGTGTGAGTGTTACAGTACTTAAGTAAATAAGACAGTGAATCCAGGAAGGATGATTGTTCAAAGTTTAAATTAAACCAAGAGATTTACATACTGATATCAATTCTACCTCAATGTCCATCTCAATTGCATGGGCTCTGTGTTGCTCTTAATGTATGACTCCAAGGGGCTCACTTTGTTACTCTAAGACTGACGACCATCACACTGGATGCCTACAGCTTCAAGGAGCACCTGCTTGTCACAAATCCCTGGATTATAAAATTGTATATCGTGACAGTAAATTTTCCATCCAGGATTCTCAAATAGCATGAGAAGGCAGACTTGGTTCACCTAGAATGATGATGTATTCCTCAGCCAGTTGATTCTTTCAAATTTGGGGGCAGTAGATAAGATGAAAGCAATTGGTGATATCAATCAAGTATGGGTTAGCCATACTTTTGTGTTAAATTTAGGAGTAGATTTTGCTCTCATGGGCCAAACTGTATATTTCACATTTTATGTTAATGATATCTAAAAAAACATGATACACTAGAAAATGTGACAGTACACTTAATATTCCAATTTAAGACTTTAAGTTATTTTTAAACAACTGATGTTCATTTGGAAGTTTCAAGAGATTTAAAAGAACTCAGCTTGTAAATATCTGTATGTGTGTTATGCTGGAGTTACAAAATGATTTTGAGGTGTTTAAGAAATAGCAAAAAATAAAATTGAATATAAATGTGATTTAAATATTGTGAATTAAACTTATGAGTGAAACTTATTGTCAAAATGAAATTAAATGACATTCATCCTCTTGGCACATTGTTTAATGACTACTACTTATTAGGCAATGTTCTAAGATTTGGATATACAGAAAGGAACCAAACAAGTCAGTCATAGTTTAAAAAGAGCTTAGCTTGTAGTGAGTGGAGATGAAAAAAGAAACAAAAACATTAATGGATTATATAATAGGTTAGGCATATTTAAGTGGTGTGAAGGCAAAAGGGCAGGTGAGAATGGAGAATGAAAGAGTAAGATGTGTGGGGAAGAGTCTTTATTTTACACAAGTGGGCAGGGAAGGGTTCAGTGGCAAAATGATACTTGATCAGGTACCTTAAGGAAATGAAAGAATAAGCCATGGATGTGTCTGGGGAAGAACATACCAGAAGTGTGGGAGCATGTACAAAGAGGTGTGTTTGAGAAGCAACAAGCAGACAAGAGCTCTGGAAAAGAGTGAGGGAAAATGGGGAGTATTAAGATATCAAGGAGTTTTGCAGGCCCAGATCCCATAAATCCTCATGGCTGATTGAAAAGAATTTGGATTTTTATTCTGTGTGAAATGGGGGGGGGCAGTCATGGGCACATTTTGAATAACACAGAGACATGATTTGACTTATATTTTGTAAAAGTTGCTGTGGTTGCAGTGTCTCCATGCTCTAAGGTAACAAAACTAGGAGGAAGATCAGCGAGCAGATGATTGTAGTCACCCAGGGAGAAAAGGTCTGTGGTTTCAAACACTGTGGCACTCTCATGATGTGTCCAGATGGGGGAAACATTTCCAAAATACAAACTGGGAGACTTGTAGAAGGAGTAAATGTGAGAGGTGAAGGGAGAGAGGAGTTACAGATAATCCAGGTTTTTCTGCTTCTGTGTACAGTTGGATAAGATCCTATTAGATGGTCTTCCCATAGAAAACAACTATAACAGCTGCAAATAATACAAAAAAGAACTCTTTAAAGTTAGTTGAGAGTGAGCAGAAGAAGGTAGACTTTAGTGAGGAGTTTATGTTTCTTGAAAGAGGGGAAATGGACGGCTAAGCTGCTAACTTTTGAAAGTTATAGCCTTGGCCTATGTTTCCTCCAAATGACACAGAAAATATTTATAATGACACAGTTTTCTATAGACAGTAGTAGCAGGGACACAGATAGAAAATCCCTTATATTTCAGGCTGAAGAACCACAGTAGTTAGGGTACAAAACCTTGAATGCTGAAGAATGTGGAAAAACCAGAAAGTAAAGAACTGAGACAGTACCCTCAAACTGTCTATCTACTTCTCTGACTTTTCCCTGAATGATGTATATATTGAACAGACTTGAAGTAGCTCAGATAAACAGAATGAAGTGAAATCATAGTGTAGCTTTTGCCTAAGAAGAACAAAGTCCATCTAGAAAAATGAACTTGTAAAACAAAGAAAACAACAGTAACTAGACCAATATAGCTGGATTTAGAATCTCCATCACTTAACATTCATAATGTTGAAGATGTGATCTAAAATTACCCCCAAAATATCCAAAGTATCAAGAAAATTGAACAGATTCTCACTAGAAATGAAATTAGATCTTGAGTCTGATGATGCAAAAGTAACTAGAAGTTCAAACTACTAGACAAGGATTATAAAAGACATCTATTATATAGGAAGTAAAATAAACATGTTTTAATGAATGCAATTTTAATAGAAGTAGACACAGTAAGGCAAGAAGCAGATAAAAATTGGAGACTTAATGTTACTTTTAAAAGAAAAGTATTAATTGGATGGATTTAGCAGAATGGACTTAACAGCTGAATCAACATGGCAAAAAAGAGTAAATTAAGACAGATCAGTGGAAATTGTTCAAGGGGAAGAATAGAATGAAAAAAAAGACTGAAAGAAACTCTTAATGATCTTTGAGACAATATTGAGCAGTCAAATATATGGGAAACTCGAAAACTAGAGAGAAAAGAGAGACCATGACAAAAAATTTAAAAAATGATATATATTTTTCCACAATATAAAAGATAAATTTTGTATATAGAAGGTGCTACAAAAAACAGCATTTAGAATGGGCACAAATAAGCCTATGTTGAGACATTTTATAGTCAAACTGCTGAAATCCAAAGATAAAGGGCAAATCTTGAAAGGAGAGAAAACTGACATCTTACATGCAGTGAAACAACAATCTAATTAACAGCTGCCTTCTCATAAGAACTAGAGCCCAGGAAGTAATAAAACAACATCTTTAAAGTACCCAAGGGTGAGGAGGGGATCAGTCCTGAAGTCTATTTCACTGAAAGTATCCTTCAAGAATGAAGGTGAAATAAAGACATTTCCAGATAAAACAGTGTAAGAAAATTTGTTGTTAGCAAACCAGTATTACAAGAAATGCTGATATATGTTGTTTATTTTCTTCAAATATTTAGTAGTTTGTTTCAAAATTTTTATTTTATTGTAGTCTGAATACTTAACTTGAGGTCTATCCTCAATACATTTAAATGTACAATACAATATTGTGGACTATAGATATGATATTGTACATTAGATTTCTGGAGCCTATTCATCTTACTGAACTAAAAATTTATAACTGCTAATCAGATATTTAGAAATTCTTTAGAATTAAAAAATGATGGTAGAAACTCAGATTCTCAGGAAGGAATGAAAAATAATAGAAAAGGTAAATATCTGGATAAATGCAAATGGAAATTTTTGTTTGTCCTATTCCCTCTATCTTCATAAACAATATCAAATATTTAAAGCAAGAAGTATAACATTATATTGAGGTGTTTATAGTATAGATAAGTATAGATGTGTTAGTTACTTTTCTCATTTAGCTACTTTGCTGAGTTAAAATACCTGACACCCACGAATTAAAGGAGGAAAGTTTTATTTTAACTCAGTTTGTAGAGATGTCAGTCCACAGTTCGCTGGCTTCAAGGCAGGGTGGCATGGCAGAGGGGCATGCAGAGCAGAAACAATCTATGGCAAGTAGGCAGGAGGCAACAAACAGTGAAGCAGCAAAGCAGCAGCAGGAGGCGCAGAAGCAGAAGCAGAAGCAGCCTCTCTTTCTCTTTTATCCCATCCAGGCTACAAGTCTTTTGGGTGGTGACACCCACATCCAGCATGAGCCTTCTCATCCACACTCAGAACTATAAAACCAATTAGCAAATCAATTTAGTATCACATACCCTCAATCCCAGTGTCACACATCCTAGATCCAGCCAGCTCCACCTGGACTGCAGAAGAAAAATCTTTTTCAAAGATAGGAGAAGTTCAGAGTGGAAGGGATTCTGAAATTAACCTGTTTATTACAGTGAATCCCTGTCTTGCCTCCTCATCTGTGGGTAAATTTTTATTCAGCATTTTGGAGACGTGTGTGGACACTTGAATCATTAGCTGCATCCTCAAAACATTCATTTGTATGTTTGTTACCATTCTGTTCAAAACAGACTATAATTTCATTTATGATTTCTTCTTAGAGGTCTTTGGTTCAATTTTTATATATTTGGAGGGGTTGATTATCTTAACATTGATTTCTTTTTCAAGTCCATTGCTCTCAGCAAACATTATGATATTTTTACATTTAGACACCTGGTTAGAATAAAGTCTATCCTGTGCACTTTATTTGCCATTTGAGATTGTATTGCCCTATGAATATCAATTAAATCAAAGTGACTGGTAGTATTCAAAGTGTCTGTATCTTCAATGTTTGGTTGTTATTCATTTCCACTTTGTCTAATTGTTCTATCAGTTTCAGAGAAGAGCTGTTGAACCCTACAACTAGGTCATACAGCTGCCTGTTGCTCCCTTTAATTTGGTAAATTTTACTTCATGTTTTTCCACATCTGTTACTGAACTTGTGAACATTTGAGAATATTATGACTTTCTGAGGAATTGAGAGTTTTATCATTGTAACTGTCTTTATGTTTGCTACTATTTTGTTTTCAAGTATATTTTAACTGACATTGATAAAGCAAATCTAGCCTTCTAATGTCCACTGCTTGCATGGTATACCTCTATCATCTATTTTCACTTATCTATATTTTGTAAAAGCATGAAGTTGGGTCTTGTTTTTATTTTTTTAATTGTTTTAATTCATTCTAAAATATTAACTTTTATTTGAAGTGGTTAATCCATTAACATTTAATATAACTATTGATATGTTTGTGTGTAGATCTATCATTTTATGTTTCTTTTCCACTTGATTGTCCTTTTTGTTGTTGTTGAGTTCTCTACTCCTTTCTTGCCTATGTAGGGGCAGATTTAAATTATTTTCAAATTTTATTTTATTTTTTCTGTTAAAATTTAACTATTCTTTGCATTCTCTCTAACTGATTGGCTTAGAGATTACAATATATATCCTTGGGTCTGCAAAGCTAATGCTACTACTTCACATAAAATGTAGAAATTTTATCAAAATAGGTTTATATTCTCCTATTCTTTTTGTTATAGTAGTTCACATAAAATGTAGAAATTTTATACTAATAGGTTTATATTCTCCTATTCTTTTTGTTATAGTAGTTGATTTTATATTATCCATTGTTATGGCTTGTGTCTAGATGTTCCCCAAAGGCTCATGTACTGCTTCTGAGGTTTTGAGTTTCCATTCTGGTGTTTTCTCTTTCTTTATTTTAGACCATACTAACTCAGTTTTCAGGGGGAAGAGCAGTCTGGAAAGTAGGACTGAGTGGAATCATTCTTGGAAATTGGGTCAGCAAATACTTTGAATCTTTTTTTTTTTTTTCTTTAAGGTTAATGTGGACTGGAGGAGGGGAAATGGCCACTGGAGTGAGGGGAAATGAGAAGTCTTCGAGCAGAAAATTAATGCAGCGAACTCCTAAAGAAGGAGCAGCTGAGTATAAAAGCACAATTGGAGGATTCACCATTTAAAATGCAAGAAATCATTAAATTGCACAGGCTAGGCTCAAATTTGTGATCCTCCTGCCTTAGCCTCCCAATATGACCCTGTCTGAAAATACAAATTAAAAATGGTTAGGGATGTAGTAGTCTGAAGCTCTGGGTTCAATCTCCAGTACTGTCTATAAAGGCAGGGAGCGAAGAATACAGACATGCATTCCTTGTACTCTGGGGGAATAAAGAGCGTAGGAGAAATCTTCACTTCAGTGTGAGACAACAAATGATTCTGTCTGGTCTTGTCCCTGATAGGCACAGGGGCTATGGCTTCAATCTACTACCACCACTTGCTGTGTCTGAGCCCCACCTACCCAACATTCCAGAGTTTCCATGAATTCTGCAAATGAACAGGAGTTGCCCACACACTTTTCTTCAGATGGCTGCTGCTGCTGCTGCTGCTGCTGCTGCTGCTGCTGCTGCTGGTAGTGTCAGGAGATGTTGAGCACAGTCTGGGAGCACAGAGGAGCAGCCCCTCTCCTGAGCTTATTCTATAGAGCACTTGCTGTCTCGGCTGGTTCAGTAATCCTCACTGGGTGTCTGGGGAGGGAGGGATTCTGGCTTGTTTCTGGAATACTCACAACTTTTTACCTACTTTGCTTCTGTGGCAGTTGTCTCTTGGATCCTTTTCTTTACAAACTCTAAACTATTTTATCTTTATTTGGAGCTCCACAAAACATAGTTGATACTAGTTTTTACATTACATTGAGTGCATTTTTAGTCCTACAGTGGTCCAGGCCTGAAAGCTATGCAAGTGAGTCTGAATTAGAATCTTAGTCCTTTATGGACCAGTAAAGAAGTTGCACATGACAGGGGATGGGAAAAAGATTGGGAAACACATCACCTAGTACTAAAAAAGGCCACCTAAACCTAAACATAGAGAAAGAGACAGGAATTTGTGAATATTTAGGTGAGGTAGTTGTTTTCAGTGATACTCAAGGTCAGAGACTGAGAATGGAGAGAAAAGGATTTACCATAGTTCTTCTTTTTTGCAATGTTACGTTTATAGAATCAGAAAAAAATTCCACTTTTGTGAAGATAGGTAATAGATGAATGAAATAAGCACTTTTTTTCCAAATGGGGAATAAACCCATTATCTACATATGTAAAAGAAAAAATATTGTTAGAGATACACAGTTGATAAAATGAGAAAGATGAGCTTACTTCAGAGTTCAGTGTTATTTCAAGTAGCAAAAGTGCCATTTGGAATCTCAGATTCTTTTGAGGAAAATATAAAGATATCTTGAGGTCAAGCAATTTATTTATTTATTTTTTTGTATTAAATTCTTTTATTGGTACATTGTAGGTATACAACACAATTACATTTCTCATTGGGAATTGTACCT